>CAUYLG010012969.1:0-11179 GCA_963573385.1 Cacajao melanocephalus | reverse complement strand
GTTTCTTATTATCCACCTTCTGAAGCCTGATTCTGTCAGTTCATCGCACTCATTCTCTGTCATGCCTTGTTCTCTTGCTGATGAGGAGCTGCGATCCCCTGTAGGAGGAGAGGCATTCTGATTTCGGGTGTTCTCAGCCTTTTTGTACTGGTTTCTTCCCATTTTTGTGGATTTATCCACCTGTCGTCTTTGTAATTGCCGACATTCAGATTGGATCTGAGTGGATGTCCGGCTTGTTGGTGATGTTTTTTCTGTTTCTTAGTTTTCCTTTGTCGGACGCCCTTTCCCCACAGAGCTAGGCCTTCCCGGGTTCAGCTGTGCTTACTGTGAAACTCTCAGTCCTCAGCACTTCCAATTGCTGTTCTCCTTGTGGGGATGGGACCGGCTGAGCCTGACTCAAAGGGCACTCAGTCCCATATACTCCACACTGAGAAGTGCTGCGCCGCACCAGGGCACTGGTAAAACAGCTGCGCAGGCCAAAAGAGTCATGCTGGTGACCCGTGTGGCTCCTCCGCTGGGTAGCTCCCAGTTTGTGGGCAACAGAAATTCGTCTGAAATCGCGGCGTCCACTTGCTCGCTGCGCTTTCACTGGGAGCTACAATCCTGAGCTGCTGCTAAACGGCCATCTTGGATCTCTCTCTGCCCGGTGATGAAGTTTTTTCTGTTTCTTAGTTTTCCTTTGGCGGACACCCATTCCCCACAGATCTGGACCTTCCCGGTTTGGCTTTGCTTGCTGTGAAATGCTCAGTCCTCAGCATTTCCAATTGGTGTTCTCCTTGTGGGGATGGGACCAGCTGAGCACGACTCAAAGGGCTCCCCATTCCATATACTCCGCACCAAGAAGCACTGCGGGCCACCGGCAAAACAGCCGTGCCGGCCAAAAAAGTCGTGCTGGTGACCCGTGTGGCTCCTCCGCTGGGAATCTCCTGGTCTGTGGGCGACGAATAGTTGTCTGAAATTGCAGCATCCACTTGCTCTCTGTGCATACACTGGGAGCTACAATCCTGAGCTGCTGTTAATCGGCCATCTTGGATCTCTCAACACTGCTTTAAAGGTGTTCCAGAGATTCTGGTAAGTTGTGTCTTCTATCTGATTGATTTCGAAGAACATCTTTATTTCTGCCTTCATTTCATTGTTTATCCGGTTGACACTTAGAAGGAAGTTTTTCAGTTTCCAAGCAGTTGTGCAGATTTAAGTGAGTTTCTTAATCCTGAGTTCTAACCTGATTGTGCTGTGGTCTGAGAGACTGTTTGTTATGATTTCCACTCTTTTGCATTTGCTGAGAAGTGATTTGCTTCCAGTTATGTGCTCAATTTTAGAGTAAGTGCAATGTGGTGCTGACATGAATGTATATTCTGTGGATTTGGGATGGAGCATTCTGTGTATGTCTGTTAGATCCACTTGGTCCAGCTCTGCATTCAAGTGCTGGATGTCCTTGTTAATTTTCTGTCTCGTTGATCTGTCTAATATTGACAGTGGAGTGTTGAAGTCTACCACTATTATTGTGTGGGAGTCTAAATCTCCTTTTAGGTCATTAAGAACTTGCTTTACATATCTGGGGACTCATGTGTTGGGTGCATATATTTTTAGGATAGTTAGTTCTTCTTGTTGGATTGATCCTTTTACCATTATGTAATGCTTTCTTTGTCTCTTTTGATCTTTGTTGGTTTGAAGCCCATTTTATCAGAGACTAGGATTGCATCCCCTGCTTGTTTTTGTTCTCCATTTGCTTGGTAAATCTTCTTCTATCCCTTTATTTTGAGTCTATGTGTGTCTTTGTACGTGAGATGGGTCTCCTGAATACAGCACACCGATGGGTCTTGACTTTTGTGTGTGTCTTTTGATTTTGTCTTTTGATTGGGTCATTTAGGCTGTTTACATTCAATGTTACTATTGTTATGTGTCAATTTGATCCTGCCATTTTGTTACTGGCTGGTTTTCTTGCCCGTTAGTTGACTCAGTTTCTTCATTGCATTTTCGGTCTTTGCTATTTGATGTGCTTTTGCAGTGGCTGGTACTTGTTACTTTTCATGTTTAGTGTTTCTTTCAGGAACTCTTGTTAGGCATGTCTGGTGGTGATGAAATCTCTCAGCAATTGCTTGTCCGTAAAAGATTTTATTTCTCCTTCACTTATGAAGCTTAGTTTGGTTGGATATGGGATTCTGGGTTGAAAGTTCTTTTCTTTAAGGATGTTGAATATTGGCCCCCACTCTCTTCTGGCTTGTAGGGTTTCTGCCAAGAGATCCACTGTGAGTCTGATTGGCTTCCCTCTGTGGGTGACCTGACCTTTCTCTCTGGCTGCTCTTAGCATTTTTTCTTTCATTTCAACCCTGTTGAATCTGACGATTATGTGCCTTGGGGATGCTCTTCTTGAGGAATATCTTTGGGGTGTTCTCTGAATTTCTTGAATTTGAATGTTGGACTGCCTTGCTAGGCTTGGGAAGTTCTCCTGGATAATATCCTGGAGCATGTTTTCCAGCTTGGATTCATTCTCCCCATCATATTCAGTACACCGATCAAGCATAGATTAGGTATTTTCACATAATCCCATATTCCTTGGAGGATTTGTTCATTTCTTTTCACTCTCTTTTCTCTTGTCTTGCCTTCTCTTTTTATTTCATTGAGTTGATCTTCTATCTCAATGAAAGATATCTCAGAAGAAAGACATCCTTTCTTCTGCTTGATTGATTCAGCTATTAAAACTTGTATTTGCTTCATGTAGTCTTCTTGCTGTGTTTTTCAACTCCATCAATTTGTTTATGTTCTTCTCTAAGCTGGTTATTCTAGCAAGCATTTCATCTAACCTTTTTTCAAGGTTTTTGGTTTCTTTACATTGAGTTAGAATGTGTTCCTTTAGCTCAGAAAAGTTTGTTATTATCCACCTTCTGAAGCTTGTTTCTGTCAATTCCTCACACTCTTTCTTGGTCATGTTGTGTTTCTGTGTTGTTGAGGAGTTGTGAACCCTTGAAGGAGAAGAGGTGTTCTGGTTTTTGATGGTTTTATCTTTTTTGTGCTGTTTTTTTCCCATCTTCATGGATTTACCTGGCTGTGGTCTCAGGGAACTGCTTGATGAAGTCACGTGTCTGCCTGTCGAGGTGCTACTGGGTGTCTAGGGACTCCTTCAGGTTACTAGGGAAGCTTCCTGTGTCTTTTTTGTTTACACTGGGAGATTAGGCCTGCCTCTTCCACTGACCTGTAGGCACTACTGGGTGGTCAAGAACGCCATCCCATTGCTATGTAGGCTTCCTGTGTTTTTTGTTAAAACATGTAATCCAGTCCCTCCCCTTTAATGGTGGGTTGTACCCTTCCTTCACTGGGCTGGATCATTCAGGGTTCAACTCAGACTGTGGCACTGGCTGCACAACCCACTAGAGTCAGAGCTTCAGCACTCTGGGGTTTGTGGGGGAGGGTAGGGATCCACCCAGCCACACCCAGCCATCTCCCCCTTTCAGCTTCCTCTCTCTCTGGTCATGAGGTAGGGGCCCACCGAGCTGCTCTGTCCATCCTCCCTCTTACAACTCCCTCTCTCTCCAGGCATGGGGAGAGGGTGATAGCTCGGTCTGCAGGCTCTCCCAGCTGGCATTTGGGCTTATGCATCTGTTTAGGTCTGTGTACCAATCCGGGACATCATCCTGGATTATTATTCAACTCTGCACTTGTAATTCCTGGTGCTCGACTGGCAAAGATCCCCTGTTCTTTGTATTACTGAGGCTTTGGGGGAAGTGCTGTATCTGGATCAGAGTGCCAGAGGGGGAGCCTCTGACTTGCCAGTCAGATGCACTTTCTGAGTGAAGCAGCACCCCTCCCTACCTGGCTTTGCCTTGCCTGGTGTTTGCTCACCATCAGACCAGACCCATTGAAATGCACCTGGTACCTCAGTTGGAGCTAGGAGATCTCTGGATTTCTGCATCTCTCTCACTGGGTGTTGTGCGATGGAGTTGTGTCTATTCGGCCATCTTGGAGAGTCCCCTTTCTTTGTTAATTTCTACACTTAATCTTAGCCAAAAGCCAGAGACATGATCTTTATTCATTTCTTTATTTTTCCTTGTTTATCAGTTTCTTGGATGGCAAGGGTTTGGCAGCTTCATTTGTTCCAAGCCAGGAAAAGTATTGTTAAGTATATACATTATCAAACCTAGGTAATTAATAACCTCCATGGCTAATATTTTGTATTCATGTATGAGACACATACTTTTATAACTAAGATCAATGTGGATTAAACCAATGCTTTATCTGGTGCTTTAATTCAAGTTTATGGGAGTTAGCCTGGAGGATATTTTAGTAATCTGTGACTAAACTTTGCTTGGCTTTTACACAAATATAATTAAGCATTGTAGCTATTCCCAAATTACAAAAAGCTAAAGTCTTCTTGTATAGCCAAAAATTCAAATAAAACATCAGGAACTTTTACTTAATTACTCAAGTAAGATATACAAGATAGATAAGATACTGTTGTTTCAGTATGAGCTAGAAATAAACGATGGATAGTTTTTTTTATCACAAATAAATTTCTTCTAGTATATCTTTCATAGTTTCATTTCATTTTGTTTTGTTTTCTTCTTCAGGGATTTATTAGCTGAAGGTTGGCTCTCTTCTTTATCATTTTAATCTTATCATTTTCATTTCTTTGTATAAAAATTTACATTTGGGGAATTTGTCCCAGTTTCTTTTGTGTCACTGATTTGATTTTCTCAGCATCAATTCTGCATTTACTTGACTACAAAGTGGGTTTTGATTTAGTTATTAAATTCTGATAACCTGATTAATGTTTTATTTCTCTGCAAAAGTTGCCATGAACTGAACTAAATACTCCTGTTGTTTTTTAGAATTCAAATACTAATATGATTTATGGCTCTTTGAAAAGTCTTTTATCTAATTTAGCCTCACAATGGCCTCTCAGGTTATTGAAATAATCATTATTATCTCCATTTTAAAGATGAAAAGAATCTTAGGTAAATAACTGCTTTGCTTGGTGTCAAATAGAACAAACATACACAAACATACAAGTCGCATAGCTCATCTCTACATCTCTAAGCAGCTGCTATTGCAATTCCCCATCAATAGCCCGGTGTGTCTTAGAAACTCTCTGCAAGAGTATCAGTGTAACAGTAGATTTTTTTTTTTCTGATTGGAACACCCAATGGAGAATTTTCTTACCCATTTACAGAATTCAAATCAAAGAAATTATGAAACAATCTTACATTGTGTACTAATTATTAACAACTTTAAATTAATACTTGAAACAGATTTCATATTATAGTGTGTTTTGTGAGGCTCACAGGGTCTTTGTTGAATATAGAGACTTACAGATTGTCATTTAAAATGTACTTTACCTAGTTTCTGCAGAGCTATCACATTTGTATGTATGTAATTATTTTTTGTAATTATTTAAATAATCTGTGTTCTCCCCAGTAGATTATAAATTACATAAGGACAGGGACCAGATCTGTCATGTTTATTTTTATTGCTAGAACTTGACAGTATAGTGCCTAACATTCAATACATAATTGTTTAGTGAATTAATCAATTAACAAATTCAAGAGATTCAAGCAATTTAGGGTTGAAATTCAATCTCTAGGTCTGTCTTGACCCTTTTGCTCATCTTGGCTAATTTGTTTTAGAGGAGAATAACTTATTTTGTCTTATTTTTTAACACTACTTGTTACATTGTGTTTGCCTACATACTTTAATTATCCCTTTATGTTTTTCATCCCTTGGCACTTCTTCAAGTTACTGCTTCGTGTTGCAAAGCAGTCCTTATTTCAGGTTATGATGACCAAAGAATCTACAGCAGAAGGAGAACAGTCAGAGGGCAAAGCCTCCAGGAATCTGTTAACCTCCTGTTGTATCAGAAGTAGGGGAAACAAAGGCATGAGAAAGAACTATTGATTATAAATTTTTACTCTCATATTCCTGCAAGAGTTTTTTAGGAAACACTTTCAAAGCTTTACTATATTGAAAAAGTAGCTGTGTCATTATCAAAAAGCCAATGATTAGTTTAAAAACCAAAATGAACATAATTTCCTAAACCCCAAAATGAAAAAGACATTAAAGTGGAATAATACAAGCATATTTGATAACGGAATTATTTTCCCCACACCTTCTTCACCAAAAGGCAATTGAAGCATCAACAGAGATACGTTTAAAGGGGCTGAGAGACATTTATAAATATATCAAGATGGACAATCCCACCAAATTATATGTAATGTGATAGAGGACCCTTTCTCTAGCTATTAGCTCCAATTTTGTAACATTTCAGAAGGAAAACTGAACCAGAAGAGAAACTCCAATTTATATACTTTGAGCTCAAGGCATATTCAAGCCCTAGTGATCGATTGGAATGACTTTATAAAGCTGAGATAATCTACTGATGTCAGTCAGGGCTTTCTCATCATCCTGTATTTTTCCTCCATCAAAGGAAAGGAAAGAAAACTGCCTGAATGGGATACAACTGTAACAAAGAAACATTTAACACATAGGAAATGCTATTTCTTCTTGACACACTGTCATTATCTAACAAAGGACCAACTGAAGAGACAGGTGTTGTTTCCTGGGGAAAAGGATAGAGCAGTAAGGGGCATTCTCTGAGATTTGAATGGGAGTAGGACTTTACCTAAAGGTCTGTGTTGACCTTTTCTTTCCTTTCTTTCTTTCTTTCTTTCTTTCTTTCTTTCTTTCTTTCTTTCTTTCTTTCTTTCTTTTCTTTCTCTCTTTCTTTCTCTCTTTTCTTTCTTCTTTCTCTCTTTATTTCCCTCTCTCCTTCCTTCCTGCCTTTCTCTCTTCCTTCCCGCCTTTCTCTCTTCCTTCCTTCCCTTCTTCCTCTCTCTCTCTCTCTTTTCTGTTCCTTCCTTTTCTTTCTCTTGAAACGAACCTTAAAGAGTGGTATACCTTCAAATCTTCCCTGTCTATGATTCAATCAAGGTAAGATAGTCTTGGTTAATTCTTGCTTTTCAGTATTTTGGAGACAGAGAAATGTGTGTGTAGGGATTAAACTCTTTTTTTTTTTTTTTTAAGACAGAGTCTTGCTCTGTTGCCCAGGCTGCAATGCAGTGTACAATGCAGTGGTGAGATCTTGGTTCACTGCAACCTCCCCCTGCAAGTGATCCTCCCACCTCCACCTCCAAAGTAGCTGGGACTACAGGCATGCACCACCAAGCCCAAATAATTTTTGTATTTTTATGTAGGCACAGGGGTTTGCCATGTTTCTTAGATTGGTCTCGAACTCCCGAGTTCAAATGATCTGTCCATATATATATATGCTTTACATCAATGTCAGTTGCAGTCGACCAAGAATAAGAGCAAACCTGGTTTTCTTCAGTGGTCAAAACTTGAATGAAATCAGTATTCTCACAGGTAGGGAAATAAACTGCAATTATGGCCTGCTGAGGAACATGAGTTTGTTTTCGTAAGATCATGTTGAATTAAGGTACTTGTTTCTGTTGAGCTTTCTAAGCTGGAACTTGATTTTTCCCTCCACTCTTTTGGTCCAAGCCTTTCTGCATGTAAAAAATGGAGAAAGAACCACTTCTTTCTGAGCACAGAACACTTCATGTTCCCACTTAGATCATCCAGGCCTTCCCAGCACTTGGGTGGAAAATCAAGAAGCAGAGTCAAGAAGGTGCTGAAATAGCAGACACAAGGCAGGTGAAAAGCTACATCCTTCTTCCTAATAAACCCTTCCCTCCAAAGTTGCCTTTCAGACAGGGCCCAGAAAAACCATACAGCAAGACATTTCTCTCTTTGAAAATATTTCATTAACCAATTAAACAGGCTTAAAGAGAAGCAAAATGTGTGACAATTTTCAAACCAATCTGAGCCTTTTGGATTTTAAAATAGGAACTTTGGCACAGATAACTGAGTTATTTTCTTTCAGTGTTAAAAGTTATTAAAAATTATAAAGCCTTGCAAATTTTTTAATATAAATCAGTTTTAGTATCAAAAACAACTTTCTTATTTTGAACTTTGAAAAGTGGCTCAATTTGTTTTCTATAACAACTTTACCACTTTCCAAGATATAGATTTAATAGTATACAATCTTCACTATTCAAGACAAATTGAGCTCTTAGAGTAAAACTATGACAATTATAGTATATTCCCATAATGGCATGGAGAAAAATCCAAATGGATATGGATTTCATTAATCTGATGATTACTGAAACAAGGGTTGATGTTACCTTTGTACTATCCCTTAATAAAAGGTCCAAGCAGATTACTACGGGATGAACAAACCCATAAGGAGACTGTTTACCTAAGTATACTCATTTGCATACAAATTCTATAATTGCAACACATAAGCAGGCAATTCTGATACATTATTTCCAAATCATTTGTCTTTTTAGTGTAAAGCTTTTCGTAGACAACACTTGGTTAGTATACTGTTAGTAATTGTGAGAACTTCAATAACTTAATTTCCTAGGGAGAAAATAATTCAGATGATGTTTTTTCTTGATACTTGGATCCAAGAGACTCAGTTTAAATTCTTGGGTAAGTACATTTATGGATCTCATTTTCATCATCTGAAAATAAAATAATCATACTTTTGTTACAGTATCACTGTGAGGATTAAATGGGATGAAAAATAAAACATCTGTTAGAGTGCCTAGAGTATGGTAGGTTCCAAATCAAAGCTTTTTGAATCTGAGTGTAAACTTTTAACAAAATCTGATTATCTTTTTCCCAAATCTTGTAATTACCAAGGAACTTTTTTCTAGAAAACTTATGTTAATATTTCCTTTAAGGGTTCCTATAGTAATATTCCCTTGCTTTTGATGTCTATGTTTTAAAATTATATAGCTTTCCATTAAAATATTAGACTGGGCATGGTGGCTCACACCTGTAATCCTAACACTTTGAGAGGCTGAGATGGAAGAATTGCCTGAGCCCAGAGGTCTAAGGTTACAGTGAGCAATGATTGCACCTTTGCACTACAGCCTGGGTGACACAGTGAGACCCTGTCTCTAAGATATATGGATTTTTAATATACTGGCATTTTTTGTTCCTGCAAGCTCTGTAACCACAAGGATTTAAGGATGCATAGTCTACCCCATTATCTATATATTCACAATACAGAAAATTGAAGTTCAAGAGCATACTGGCTTTGGGATTCCTAGGGAGGGAGGAAAAGCAATGAAAAAAGGGAAGACAATTCATTCCAGATGTCCACAAATTCCAAATACTACCCACAATGGCCCTTGTAGAACTGTCTGTCTTTCACTTAGTAGTGAACAGCTTTTTCAATATGAACTATTAAATGCAGAATTCTTGCCAGCTTTAGTTTCACTGAATTAAGAATATTTCTTTCACAGAGGTATGCTTCTAACATCTTGGTTCACATAAAGACAGTACTTTGGTCAGGGACAGGGAATTTTAATTACTATAATCAATGCCTGTAGATTACAAATTTCCAAACCATAAAATATTAGGGTTTTAAAAAATGGGAAAACATCTAGCACAACATTCTCCTTTGTCAGAATGAGGAAAATGGAGACCCAGAATAATTTACCACCTTGTCAGATATCTAACAGCAGTTTCAATTCTAACACTTATGTCCATCAACTAGTTTCTAAGTATCATTTTAACAGCAGCATTCTTCTCCCATTAATGTAGTTACTTGAAAAGTTAGCGCTATTGTCTGTTCTATACCCTTAAGAATAACTACATGAAAAATAGGGCTTTGTCCTTTTGTCAAAATGACAACAATTAACTGGGATTCAGTTTTTATAGGTGATCACAAAGACAATTGAAACCAAAAAGGAAAGAGAGAAACAGTAAGAAATACTTAGAGCCAGGATGAAGATAACTTAGTTTACATGGATGTTATATTTTAGTGTAAGACAAAAATTTAAATCTATAGTAGAGAAGGTCACTCCTCATAGTCACCCTGGGAATGCGGAAAGGGAAGAGTGAAAGCGGCGTTTGGCGGAAAACATAAAACAGCCCCCTTCCCCACTAACAAACAAAACAGCTCAGACCTCTTTTCACGTTTGCCTGCTTGGGAATATTTCAGCTACTTACTCTGAATCTGGGATACCTAGCCAATGTCCACATTACAAATTGAGAGTCAGAAATAAAATCTCAGAAGAAAAACAAAATATTTAAAAGAACCTGTAGAGGATGCAGCTGGCTGACCAGCACACACACCAACCCCATCATCTCCTTCAACTTGTTTGTCAGAGAGTTGGAAAAATTTCGATATTCAAGGAAGGCATCTAAGTCCTCTTGGCTTAAGCCAAGAAGTAACAAAGAAGAGAGCTACTGTTTCTGTTTCAATTTTAAAATACAGCTAGGACACAACTCAGGATCCCATTTTGGAAAGCCATAATATATAACCCAAGGCTCCTAAAATGGAGTACTCTGGTGCTGTTTGGTATCTGTTCAATGTCACATTATTATTCCAAAAGTAAGTGTCCCCTCAGAGTTGCGTCTATGCCTACCAAACCATCATGCCTAATCTTCAATTCCCTTGAAAATGTCCTCCTTTGAAGGCCAAACACCTCTGTATAGTGTAAAGCTTTGTAAGTGAATCTTGCCAATTACCTTCTGTTTGTGTGGTCTGCTGGGAGTAAATTTCATATTGGGTTACCATCTACAAGGTTTGAGAGTACTGGGGTGAGGGGATACACTAAAAGACACCACTGTTTCAACCACTGCATAAAATCCTAGAGACATACTAGGTTTCCAAATACTCACCCTTTCTGAAATTAATACCTTTTGTAGCAGTTACCTTCAAGAAGCAAGGAGATTGATGTAGTGATGTGTTATATTCTAAAAAATTCAATCCAAAATTGTTTGCAAAAATGTACTCCTAATAATTTGGCTAAAAGACTAACTATTCAAAGATTTTTCTCCATTCCATGAATGGATATACCTCTTTCATACCACAGTCCATGTCCAATTCTAAGTTAGTGGGGGCCCTACTGTCACAAGCAAACACAGGAGGCATAATGTGGCTAAAAATGGCAAAAATACAGGCCCATTGTTACACTGCACTTTGCTTTTCACATCCTTGCAAAAAAACAAGATAATCTCAATAATATCCAGATGAAAAGGATGAAGGACCCTTCTGAAATCCATGAGGCAACACCTCAAACACCAATCTATTTGGACAACATAAAAATGTATCCCCCTTTGGCAAAGAAAAGCAACTGGCATGAATATTGAATGTGTTGAAAATTCTTAC
>CAUYLG010012968.1:0-38642 GCA_963573385.1 Cacajao melanocephalus | reverse complement strand
CCTGTAGGAGGAGAGGCATTCTGATTTCGGGTGTTCTGAGCCTTTTTGCACTGGTTTCTTCCCATTTTTGTGGATTTATCCACCTGTCATCTTTGTAATTGCCGACTTTCAGATTGGGTCTGAGTGAACGTCCGGCTTGTTGGTGATAAAGTTTTTTCTGTTTCTTAGTTTTCCTTTGGCAGATGCCCCTTCCCCACAGAGCTTGGTCTTCCCGGGTTCAGCTGTGCTTACCGTGAAACTCTCGGTCCTCAGCGCTTCCAATTGCTGTTCTCCTTGTGGGGGTGGGACCAGCCGAGCCCGACTCAAAGCTCCGCACTGAGAAGCGCTGCGCCGCGCCGGGGCGCCTGCAAAACAGCTGCGCCGGCCAAAAGAGTCGCGCTGGCGACACGTGTGGCTTCTCCGCCGGGAATCTCCCAGTTCGTGGGCCACAGAAATTCGTCTGAAATTGCGGCGTCCACTCGCTCACTGTGCTTTCACTGGGAGCTACAATCCTGAGCTGTTGTTATTTGGCCATTTTGGATCTCTCCGCCCAGTGATGAAGTTTTTTCTGTTTCTTAGTTTTCATTTGGCGGTTGCCCCTTCCCCGCACAGCTGGACCTTCCCGGTTAAGCTGTGCTTACTATGAAACTCTCAGTCCTCAGCGCTTCCAATTGCTCTTCTCCTTGTGGGGATGGGACCAGCCGATCTGGACTCAAAGGGCACCCCGTCCCGTATACTCCATGCTGAGAAGCACTGTGCCGGGGTGCCGGCAAAATAGCCGCGCCGGCCAAAAAAGTCACGCTGGCGACCCGTGTGGCTCCTCTGCCGGGAATCTCCTAGTCTGTGGGCAACAAAAATTCGTCTGAAAGTGCGGCGTCCACTCGCTCTCTGCGCTTTCACTGGGAGCTACAATCCTGAGCTATTGTTAATCGGCCATCTTGGATCTGTCCCCCCTATACTTTTTTTTTCTTTCCTTGGTTTTGTATAAGCATAAAATCTCTGCAGAGGTGGATATTTTAGGTGGTGAGTAGTAGTAGCTCTGCAGAGGCAGAGAAAGGCAAGATGGAGAGAAGCTAATACACTCTTGTCAGTACTCAGCTTCATTGCTGGTCCTCAGAAAAAAACTCAAGGAGGATACATTCTTACTCTAATGTTCTACTAAAACCCGTAATTATTTTTAAAATTGAGATGTAATTCATATACCATAAAAGTTACTCTTTTAAAGTGTATAATTTGGCTGGTGGTGGTGGCTCATGCCTGTAATCCTAGCACTTTGGGAGGCTGAGGCAGGTGGATCACACCAGGTCAAAAGTTTGAGGCCAGCCTGGCCAACATGGTAAAACCCTGTCTCTACTAAAAATACAAAAATTGAGACTCCATGTTTGGTTCCCCTTCCACGAACACTCCCTTTGTGGAAGCTTGTCTTCCCCTCCTAGACTCCATCTCTCTCTATTCCTTTCCACTCAGTGTGGAAGCTCTTTCCTCTCGTGGATTCCATCTTTTCTTTCTCTGACACAATGTGAGAGTTAGCCGTTTCTTTCTCACTCCTTCTCCTGTTTTTCTCTCTCTCTAAATAAACCACTTTCTACAAACACTTTTGAGTCCGAAAAAAAATAGTAGGCATATTAATCTGTTTTTACTGCAGCCTTTCTCGGACTTTGCCGGCTTTGTGCTTCTCTATCTAGGTGGGTTTTTATCCATAGCTTCCAGTATCCTCTTCCTCACAGAGGAAATGCAGTCTTCAGCATCTCAGAGGGCTCTGAGAAGTATTTTTGCTTCATCCCGTTCTCTCCCCCTTTCTCTTCCTCTTTCTTTCTCTCTTACATTCTTTTTTTTTCTTTTTCACTCTCTTTCCTTCTTTTCTCTCCTTTCTTTAAAAAAAAAAAGTATTTTAGCTTCTACTGCTTACAGCTTTCGTGTTCCCTGGTAAATGTCTGTAGAAAACCATCTGTGTCATAGTAGCAACCATGCTGTGTTGTTAAGAAAATAGGAGACAGGACACAATAGTAGGACAAGAGTGAATGGGGAGCTAGATCCCTCTGATCTACATGAAGAGACTACAGGAAATGGACAGAACCTTTTCTGTCCCTCCCCACAGATGTGAGAAAACAGGGATTCACAGTGTTACCTGGCCTTCTGTGCTTTTTAAACAATACTTGCCTTACAGGAAATTGTAGGATTAGCAAATAGGGAGTATATACATTTAATTTTGAAACATTCTTTCTAGAGCTCTGCAAAGGTGCCTAAATGATTCCTGTTTTTCAAAAGTTTCTGCCTCTCAATACTCCTGTGACAACAGGAGGGCAGCCACCCTGACGTGGCTAACTCTCTGGGTCGTTCCTGCCAACTCCCAGATGGCTGCTTTCAGGAAGGTTTCTATAGCGACCAGAGGCAGGAAAAGCCTGCCCACCCAGCTTAACAATTCACATCTGGTTGGGCTCTGTAGCCAGTGCGAGAAGTGGTGTGTTTTTATATACTTATATACATGGATATATGTGTGTGTAGCATTAAAGAGCTAAACCTTGCAGACTCTTTAAAGTAGATCTAGAATCTGGCTGGTGTGGTTCACACCTGTAATCACAGCACTTTGGGAGGCAAAGGCAGGAGGATCACTTAGGAGTTCAAGACCAACCTGGGCAACATAGAGAGACCTTGTCTCTAAAAAAATAAATAAGATGGGCCAGGCGCGGTGGCTCACGCCTGTAATCCTAACACTTTGGGAGGCCAAGGTGGGTGGATCACCTGAGGTCAGGAGTTCAAGACCAGCCTGGCCATCATGGTGAAACACCATCTTAAAAAAAAAGAAAAAAAAATTAAAAAAAATAAAATATATCCAGAATCTGACCATTTCTCAGCATTCCCACCATAGCAAAGTCAACATACCTTTCACCCATAGAGGAATCCAACAGCTTCCTCTATGTTCACTACCTCCTCTGCAAGGCAGCCAGAGAGAGCTCAAAGCCCTCCCCTGCTTCCTCAGCTCAGTGAGAATGAAGCCTAGCATCTCAGCCACACTGTGAGGCCTCGCAGTGCCCTGCTGCATCTCCTCCCACTCTTTCCTCATCACTCACCCAGCCCCTCTGGCCTGCTGGCTGCTTGCTGCTGTTTCAGCCTGCCCAGTGTGCTCCCAGCTTGGTGCTGCTGCTCCCTGGATCTCCCTTCCCTTGGGTAGCCAGTAGCCCTCACTTCCTTTTGGTCTTTGCTCACATGTCCCTAACCCTTTTTCTTGAAGAGCTTCTCCTGACCACTTGATATAAATCCCCTCTCTTCTGATACTCTCCACACCTGATCTTGCTTTCTCACAGCACTGTAGTTATCACGATCTATTTCTATGTTTATCATCTGATTCTCTAATGTAAGGGTCGGGACTTTTTCTCCCACTGTTGCATCCCAGCCCTTAGAAGCTGCCTGGTTGTTAGCGGTGCTCAGCCCCATGAGCTGAATGAATGAGTGGGAGGAGAGCCAAGATCAGGAAAGGGGAGTGACTCCTGAGTGGGTCTTCCCAGCCTTTTCAGGCCTCCACAACCAGATGTAGCTCATTTCTCTCCTACAGCAGCCTGTAGGTTCTCCTTCACACTTTTACTCTGCCCTTTCAGAACAACCAACCAAACTCCTGCATCTGGGGCTGATGGTGATGAGGAGTCTTTTTCATGATCTCAACTGGGACATGTTATGTTGAATGTAATGGATGAATATCAGCAATTTCAAATGGTTCAGCATAGTAGTTTTTAGTATACCTTGATGTAGAGGGCCCAGATATTGACAATAACTTTCTAGAAATTTTTAGGACTACTAATTGCCTGATACTTATTGAGTACTCATGTGTGTCAGGGAGTGTGTGAAGGGCCTTAGTTGCATCATCTCACGTAATCCTCATAACCACAGTAAGGCATAGGTATTATTATTCCATTCTATGGAAAAGAAAACTGATACTCAAGTGAGGTAAACTTGCCCAAGGTTCTAACAAGTTGGGGAGTAGCAGAGCTAGGATTGGACTGGAGAGGTCTTTACTTTTTTTTTTTTTTTTTTTTTTTTTTTGAGACAGAATCTCGCTCTGTCGCCCACACTGGAGTGCAGTGGTGCAATCTTGGTTCACTGCAACCTCAGCCTTCTGGGTTCAAACAATTCTTGTGTCTCAGCCTCTTGAGTAGCTGGGATTACAGGCGCACACCACCATGCCCAACTAATTTTTTTGTATTTTTAGCAGAGACAGCGTTTCACCATCTTGGCAAGGCTGGTCTCAGACTCCTGGCCTCAAGTGATCCGCCAGCCTCGGCCTCCCAAAGTGCTGGGATTACAGGCATGAGCCACCGTGCCCAGACTTCGAGATGTCTTTTTGCTTTTTGTTTTGTTTTGTTTTTGAGATGGAATTTCGCTCTGTCACCCAAGCTGGTGTGCAGTGGTGTGATCTCAGCTCACTGCAACCTCCACCTCCTGGGTTCAAGCGATTCTCCTGTCTCAGCTTCCTCAGTAGCTGGGACTTACAGGCACACACCACCATGCCCAGCTAATTTTTGTACTTTTCTTTAGTAGAGACGGGGTTTCACCATGTTGGTCAGGATGGTCTCCATCTCTTGACATTCGTGATCCGCCTGCCTTGGCCTCCCAAAGTGCTGGGATTACAGGTATGAGCCACCACGCCCAGCCGAGATGTCTTTACTGTTAATCATGGTGCAGAGGATGAGTGCTGACTCCACTTCCTCCTAAGGCTGACATGTGGTGGTTCTGCCACAGCCATATGCCATCTCAGGGCTTCAAGCCAGCAGGAGGCGTAATAGAACACTGGGTTCCATTCCCAGGGCCATCTAGCTGGTGGCCATGTGTCCGTCATTTCCCAGGGTGGGGTTGCATGGTGTGGCAGGGCAGTTTTGGGAGTCCATTTGGAAACTGTCAGTCTCTTCTAGGCTTATTTTCTCTTGTGTAAGGAATAAAGATGTACTTTCAAATGTGTTATAAGGATTGAATGATGACATGACCTGTTTTTCAAAACTCCTGACTCAGTCTCTTTAATTTAAAAATATGTAATCCTTTATCCAACTCATAATTCTGAGTCAAACCCTGTATCACCTATATTTTACACTGAAGGAAGACATTAAAGTTCTGTTCTCTTCGCACAGAACAAACCAAACAGGATGGCTGGCCCGTGGGGAGGCACATTCTGCCGCCTGGTTCTCAGTGGATGTGTCTGGAAGCAAGAGGGAGCACCTCTCCCACTTGGGTACCAGAGCCTGTTTAATGGTCAGGAATGTTCTGCTTTGGCCTTTATCCTAAACTTGGCTTAGTCAGCATGTCTCTGGGGCAGGAGCAGAAGCTGGGACACAAGCTCAGCTGCCCATGAGAGCTACTTTTGCCCCCACACTTGAATGTCTTTAAAGAGAACTGGGATTTTCTCACAGCTCCCTTGAAGCGGTGGTTTGATTTTCCTCTTTTTTGCTTCATTTCTCACTTATCTAATTCTTCCCGATCCTGGAATTCTCAACACCAGAATCCCATGGCAGATAGCATGGAGAATAGGGGCTGCTATGGACCAGTATAACAATTGTCATTTCTGAACTCTCATTGTCTGAAAAATGGCAAAAGTAAATTTTTCTTCAGTGCCAGGTTTAGGTAAATATAATTTCAAAAATAGATACAACTTGTCTTGAAATCTTTCAACCACATCTCATTGTTACCTCCGTTTCCTTTCATGGAGTGAGAGCCTTTCATCGTGTAGTCAGAAGTAAAAGGCTTGGCTGGGCACTGTGGCTCACGCTTATAATCCCAGCACTTTGGGAGGCTGAAGCAGGCGGATCTGTTGAGCTTAGGAGTTCAAGACAAGCCTTGGCAACATGGTAAAACTCTTCTCTCTATAAAACATACAAAAATTAGCCAGGCGTGGTGGCATGTACCTACATTCCCAGATACTCGGGAGGCTGAGATGGGAGGATCCCATGAGCCTAGGCGGTTGAGGCTGCGGTGAGCTGTGATTGTGCCCCTGTACTCCAGCCTGGATGAAACCCTGTCTTTAAAAACAAAAAAAAAAAGTTAACAGTAAGAAGACAAATAGCTGCTGGGTATGGTGGCTCACACCTTTAAACCCAGCTACTTGGGGGGCTGAGGCAAGAGGATCACTTGAGCCCGGGAGTTCAAGAATGCAGTGAGCTGATTTTGCTACTGCATTCCAGCCTGAGTGACAGAATGAGAACCTGTCTCTCAAAAAAAAAAAAAAAAAAAAAAAGCCTGATTTGCAAACAGGCAAAGGCCTGGTACAGCCTGTAATCCCAACACTTTGGGAGGGCAAGGCAGGCAGATTGCTTGAATCCAGGAGTTCGAGATGTGGGCAACATGGCGAAAACCTGTCTCTACAAAAAAATACAAAAATTAGCCAGGCATGGTGGCATGTGCTTGTAGTCCCAGCTACTCGGGAGGTTAAGGTGGAAGGATCACTTGAGCCCAGAAGGCGGAGGCTGCAGTGAGCCAAGATCGAACCACTGCACTCTAGCCTGGGTGACAGAGACCCTGACTCAAAAAAAAAAAAATAAACAAAAATAAAAATGGGCAAAGTGTGACTTTACCCTTCTGTTGTTAAACAACGGCTAGGGCTTCAGTTCCCACTGCCTCCAGGATAGCAAAATCAGACTGTGGGTGGAAAGGACTCCTCTTTGTACGAGAGAGGCTGTTTTAGAATAACTTTCCTCAAGCCGGGCACCGAGGCTCACACCTGTAAGCCCAGCACTTTGGGAGGCTGTGGTGGGCAGATCATGAGGTCAGGAGTTCAAGACCAGCCTGGCCGATATGATGAAACTCGATCTCTACCAAAAATACAAAAATTAGCTGGGCGTGGTGGTGTATACCTGTAGTCCCAGCTCCCTGGGAGGCTGAGGCAGAAAAATCTGAACCTGGGAGGTGGCGGTTGCTGTGAGCTGAGATCGCGCCACTGCATTCCAGCCTGGGCGACAGAGCAAGACTCCATCTCAAAAAAAAACAAAAAAACTTTCCTCTTTGCTCTCCTAACAGGGCAGATGATTCTGGACCAGATGAAGCCTGAGGAGCCTTCCAGCTTTAAGATAGCAGGATAGGAGACTTCAAAGACTGGAGCTCCAGAAGAGTTGCCAGCCCTCAGCACAATGTCAGGTAGAAGCAGGGGCTGGCCTTGGAAAGGGGGTGTGAAGCTCTCACAGAGGAGCCAGAGGGATGGAAGCTGGCTTGTTTGTTTTCCATAAAACACCATCCAGATAAGAGAGGTGGAGAAAATGCACTCCGGCCTGCCTCTGCATTTTCTTGATTGTTCTTCTGGTCCTGTTTGGTTGTAGGAAGCCATACACCTTCTGCCTGTGGCCCTTTCTCAGCCCTGACTCCGAGCATATGGCCCCAGGAGATCTTGGCCAAGTACACGCAGGTATAGCAGTTAGTCAGGCACCAGCCTTCTGCACTCCCATGCTGCGTTATGAAGGGGACCCACCTCTGAGAAGAACAAGGAAAATTGTAGAAGGTTGAGAAAATGCTAGAAGAAGGTTCAGAGAAGGTTGAGGTTAAGTGGTAACCCGAGAAGGATTGTGTAGCCTTTGATCTGAGCTTGAAGGCTGGGTGGGATTTTAGCAGACAACCCTGCCGGTGGCATCTTTCAGACCTGAGGGACCCAGCGAGGGGGACAGACAACTGACTTCATTCCTCATCCTGATTCTAGAAGGAAGAGTCAGCAGAGCAACCAGAGTTCTACTACGATGAGTTTGGTTTCCGGGTGGACAAGGAAGGTAAAATGGAGCCCTTGCATGGCATCTTGCTGATGTTCTTTGGGGAGGACGCCACTCCCGAGTGGAATTACACGGCACGTGATGGCTGAGCTCTGATGTGTGTGTCACTGTTGCAGATTTAAAGACAGAGTATATTTGAGGGTGATAACTGTTATAAGTCTGGGAGACCTCTGCCTTTTTTGAGATAAATTTTACTGATCTTTACCTGATAATAAAAGCAATAGTGTTCATTGCAGAGAAATTGAAAGATTCAGGCTGGAAGCAGTGGCTCACGCCTGTAATCTCAGCACTTTGGGTGGCCGAGGTGGGTGGATCAATTGAGGTCAGTAGTTGAAGACCATCCTGGCCAACATGGTGAAACCCCATCTCTACTAAAAATACAAAAATTAGTCAGGTGTGGTGGCCAGGTGCCTGTAATCCCATCTACTCAGAAGGCTGAGGCAAGAGAATCACTTCAACCCAGAAGGCAGTGAGCTGAGATTGCGCCACTGCACTCCAGCTTGGGCAACAGAGCAAGACTGTCTCAAAAGCATATTTTCAATGGCTGCATAATATCCTATTATAATGAATTTACAGTAATTGGATGACCACTTTTCTATAACTGCGTCTCTAGCCCACTTCTGATGTTTTCTACTGTAAATGGACCTTTTGGTCCTGAGTTGGCTATTGGGAAGGCCATCTGCCAGGCCAGAACTGTGGCTGGGACATTTTAATTGACTGCAGCTAATCACCTTTGGGTCACTCATGTTTCCAATTCTGACAAAAGTTTTTCTTATTCTTCTGATTCCTAGGCAGATATTTGCAGGTGAAAGGTTTGGGTTGAGAGACACAGGGAGCTTGCTGTGGGATGGAAATGTCTGTGTTTGGCTGGATCACTGGGGTCACTGTTATACATGGAACTGAGATTGCTTGATGGGGACGATGTTTAGACATTTGTTTGTATACCAAAATGTACACCTAACATTTGTGCATTTTACTGTAAAGTCATCAAAGGTGGTATCTTTGAAAGCTGGGCTGAGGGATTGGCTTTCGGGTGAATACGGACAAGGCTGCCTGTGGAACTCACACAGGGATTGCTGGGTTGCCACAGGAGAGCTTGTCCTCATTCATTCAACAAATAGCTCATGAACCCAACTGTGGGTGGTGCACTCTTCACAGCTGCAACCCCAGGACCTTGAACAAAACTGAAGGTGGTCTTGACTGCATGGAGTTCTGATTCTAGTGAGGGAGGCATGCAGCAAACCAGCATGTAGTATGCTAGGGAGAGAAAAGCAGTGAAAATACTTCCAGAGAGGCCAGGTGCAGTGGCTCACTCCTGTAATCCTAGCACTTTGGGAGGCCAAGGTGGGAGGATCACGAGGTCAGGAGTTTGAGATCAGCCTTGCCAACATGGTAAAAAACCCCATCTCTTCTAAAAATACAAAAATTAGCTGGGCATGGTGGTGTGCACCTGTAGTCCCAGCTATGCGGGAGGCTGCAGTACAAGAATGTCTTGAACCTGGGAGGTGGAGGTTGCAGTGAACGGATCACACCATTGCACTCCAGCCTGGGCAACAAGAGCAAGACTCCATCTCAAAAAAGAAAAAGAAAAGAAAATACTTCCAGGGATAGAGAAGAGGGGTAGTCAGTCATACATAAGGAAGCCACGGAGGGCTTCTTGGAGATGCTTCTGGAAGAGACCCCAGCAGGAAGCCAGGGAGTGGGCACAGCTGGGGAAGCAGAATGAGAGGTGCAGAGGCCTTGTAGTGGCCTTTTTTGGGGAAAAGCCAGGAGGACTGTGTCACTGGAGTGGAGGGAGCAACCAGAATGACATGATCTGACCTGCATTTTGGCTGTGGGGAGAACGGCCTTTGGGAGGTAAGGGGAGCAACATGGAGGCCAGCGGGAGGGCCATTGCGGCGATCTGGATGACAGTCAATGGCTGTGGTCAAGGGTGGTGAGACGTAAAGGAATCCTGTGTGTTTGCTCATGGACTGAGTGTGGGGTCTGGGTGAGGGAGGAGCCAGAGGTGACTCCAGGGTTTAGGCTAAGCAGCAGGAGAATGTGTCATTTCTGGATCCGGGTAGGACTATGGTAGGAGTGGCTTTGAGGAGAAAGTGAAGAGTTTTGCTCGTGGTAAGGTGCATGTCAGAAAGCCATTAGCTGTGGGAATCTGGATCTAGGGGGAGCCATCTGGCCTACAGCCGTGAAGCACAGGCCCTCTTGAAGACAGGTTTTGCTGCTTGGAGAACAGCAATGGAGCATGCTTCTTCCTCCTCTGCTCACTGCCACATCCCGTGACTCTCTCCTGGCAGAAGGTGGTGAGCCTGGCTCCAGTCCGCTGGCGAGCTCCCCTCTCATGGAAGATGCTCCGCAGAGGCTGCGGTGGCAGGCCCACCTGGAGTTTACCCATAACCACGATGTGGGGGATCTCACCTGGGACAAGATTGCAGTCTCCCTACCCCGCTCTGAGAAGCTCCGCTCCCTGGTGCTGGCCGGCATCCCACATGGCATGAGGCCACAGGTGAGGTGGCCACAGGTGGTTGAGAGGGTCTTGGCCCTGTGATCAGGTGTCACGAGAAAGACTGAGTGCCCTTTTGGCTCCCTTCTCTCAGCTATGGATGCGGCTCTCTGGAGCCCTGCAGAAGAAGAAGAACTCTGAGCTGTCCTACCGCGAGATTGTGAAGAACAGCTCCAACGATGAGACCATTGCTGCCAAGCAGGTGAGGGTGGTGGCGCTGTGCAGGAAGAGCTGGAGGCTGTCTGGGCTTGTAGGAAGGGGGTTCTGCCTGGGGTTGTGGGAGTGTGCCCTTGTTTCAGGGGGAGACTGCCCTTTCACCCACAAGTGCCTGGAGGACACTTGTTCCCTCCTGGGTCCTATATAGGCTACAGAATTGTCCAACAGGCCATCAGTGCCATGGAAGGGCTTGGAGAGGGGGTTCCCAAGCCCAGGTCCACTTTAGGAACAGATGGAGACTCTAAATATAGACTCCATGCCTCAGGCCACACGTTCTCAGTCAGTTGGTCTGGCATGAAGCTCCCAGGTGGATTTGATGTCCTGGCTCCTCACTAGCTGGGAGCTGACCCTGAAGGGAGGAGGCTGACCTTGTCCAGGAGCACAAGGAATCCCCATTCCTGGGGGAGAAGCCTGCCTGGGGTCTGCCTCCCTCCCAGGGTGTCACAAGGTCTTGTTGTGGGTGCCGGTGGCTGCCTGACAGATCGAGAAGGACCTGCTCCGCACCATGCCCAGCAACGCCTGCTTCGCCAGCATGGGCAGCATCGGGGTGCCCCGCCTTCGCAGGGTGCTCCGGGCCCTGGCCTGGCTCTACCCAGAGATTGGCTACTGCCAGGGCACGGGCATGGTGAGCACAGACCCGGAAAGGGCAGCAGGAGGGGGGACAGGGGAGTCCCCAAGGAGATCGGGCGGAGCTGCACATTATTCAGAGGGCCCCCCCCAAGAGGTTTCTGCTAATTGTTCTCCCCAGGGTGGGGGTGCCTTTTCTAATTTGTACAAAGACCTGGGTAGAGGGCCCTTGTCCCCATGCCCTGGCCAGGTAGCCGCCTGCCTCCTGCTGTTCCTGGAGGAGGAGGATGCCTTCTGGATGATGTGCGCCATTGTTGAGGACCTGCTCCCCGCCTCCTACTTCAGCACGACCCTGCTGGGTGTCCAGACTGACCAGCGGGTCCTGCGCCACCTCATCGTCCAGTACCTGCCTCGTCTGGACAAGCTGCTCCAAGAGCATGACATCGGTAAGGGGCTCCTGAGCCACTGGCTCCCATTCTGCAGCTTGGAGGCCTCCGGTGGATGGCCAAGTGGGGATGGGACGCAGGGGTCCCCCCCGCCCCCCACCCCACAGTCTTTGTTGTTCTTTTGTTCTCTGGTGTTCCCTGCCCCCACCTTCCTCTTGAGCAGGGAGGACCTCCCTCCAGTCCTGGGGAGGTTTCTTCCACCTCCTCCCAGGGGCTTCGGCACCTGTGTTTACAGAGCTGTCCCTGATCACGCTGCACTGGTTCCTCACGGCCTTCGCCAGTGTGGTGGACATCAAGCTGCTACTGCGAATCTGGGATCTGTTTTTCTACGAGGGCTCCCGGGTGCTGTTCCAGCTCACACTGGGCATGCTGCACCTCAAGGTGCTCCAGGGCCCCGCTGTCCCCAGAGCCCCACTTCAGGCTGAAGAGTAGGAGTCTGACATGGAGGAGGGAGGGAGAGAGCTCCCTAGGCCAGGCAAGACCAGTCCCCCGTCCCTGATGACCGAGCCAAGGCAACTTGGGTTCTTGAAGGGTGGGGGTTGGAGCTAGCTTAGTGCCAGGTCCCTGCAGTGACAACCTCCTCCCCCATCCTGCTCTGGCATGGCCCAGGAGGAAGAGCTGATACAGTCAGAGAACTCGGCCTCCATCTTCAACACACTCTCGGATATCCCGTCGCAGATGGAGGATGTGGAGCTGCTTCTGGGGGTGGCCATGCGGCTGGCTGGCTCTCTCACCGATGTGGCCGTGGAGACTCAGCGCCGCAAGCACCTGGCCTATCTCATTGCAGACCAGGGCCAGCTGCTGGGGGCTGGCACCCTCACCAACCTCTCTCAGGTGGCCCAGGATGGGGAGGCCCACGGCATGCGGGGAGGAGGGGTCACCTTGAGGAAGCTCAAAGTATGAGGGCCGCGGGAAATGGACCAGCCCTTCCTGCTCTGCCCCCCATCCCCAGCCTGGCACCTGGGGCCCAGTCAGACCACAGCTG
The DNA here is from genome assembly GCA_963573385.1 of Cacajao melanocephalus. Classification (NCBI taxonomy): domain Eukaryota; kingdom Metazoa; phylum Chordata; class Mammalia; order Primates; family Pitheciidae; genus Cacajao; species Cacajao melanocephalus. The sequence goes on along the minus strand of CAUYLG010012968.1, from coordinate 26,216 downwards.
TGGGGTGACCCAGCCCTTCTCGGGCTTTATCTGTTGCTTGTTCTACCCCTGGCATGGTTTGGGAGGAGGGCATTCCCAGCTCTCAACTGATAATCCTTTCTCAACTGTCGGAGCTGGCCTCAGGCCATTTCAGATGAGAGCGCGTAAGCGGAGGGTGGTGGGTTCTCTTCCTCCCAGGGGCCAGGGCCGCCCTGACTCGCTCTCCATGGTGCAGGTTGTTCGCCGCAGGACCCAGCGGAGAAAGTCCACCATCACTGCCCTGCTCTTCGGTGAGACCCCTGCGGGTGCCAGCAGTGTGGGACATGCAAGCATCTGTCCTCACACACCTGGGGTGGGCCGTGGTCACCGTTGCTGTCTGGGCCTCCTAGGGGAGGATGACCTGGAGGCGCTCAAGGCCAAGAACATCAAGCAGACGGAACTGGTGGCCGACCTCCGGGAAGCCATCCTGCGCGTGGCCCACCACTTCCAGTGCACAGACCCCAAAAATTGCAACGTGGTGAGTCACCAGTACCCTGGGCCGGTACCGAACTCGGCCCTAACTCTTCCACCCCCTTGGTGGTGCTGAGGCTTCTCCCGCTTGGCGGGCCTGTGTTCACTGTGGCAGGAGCTAACCCCAGACTACAGCATGGAGAGCCACCAGCGGGACCATGAGAACTACGTGGCGTGTTCACGCAGCCACCGGCGCCGAGCCAAGGCCCTGCTGGACTTTGAGCGGCATGACGATGATGAGCTGGGCTTCCGCAAGAATGACATCATCACAGTGCGTGGGGGCGAGGGACTGCCCGGTCCTCAGGCTAGGGCTGGTTCCCCAGCCTCCCTCCACCAAGCCCCGCCCCCTTTCCCTGCCAAGAGCTTCTCTTCTGAACATGTGGGGGTCTTGGCCTGGCCTAGTTGCTGAGGAGTCGTATCGAGGGTGCAGGAGGTGCTGGCCCCTGGCACCCAGCTTTGGTTCCTGCTGTTTTTCCTCCTGTGCAGATCGTGTCTCAGAAGGACGAGCACTGCTGGGTAGGGGAGCTGAATGGCCTGCGAGGTGGGGGCCTTGGTCTGCTCTTGAGCTGGGAGAGGGAGGAGGGGGTGGGCACTTGGGGTAGCCATTCTCCTCCATACCCCTGCGTGGCTTGAGGTCTCCGAGGCAGCTGGGCTGGCTTCCTGCTGCCCTGGCCTGCCAGCGGGCTGTGTCTGTTCTGTCCTCAGCCATCGGGGCAGCCACCTGGCTGTGCCTCACAGGGCCTGTTTTTCCCACAGGCTGGTTTCCAGCCAAGTTCGTGGAAGTCCTGGATGAGCGCAGCAAAGAGGTAAGGGGGTGGGAAGGCTAGGCACGGCTGGCACCCTCCTAGTCAAGGCCTGTGTCCCCAGGGAGTCCTGGCTTGTAGCATGGCAGAGAGGTCAGGAGGGTGCCTGGCCGCAGGCGTCAGGCATGGCTTTCTCAGATGCATCACTTCTATCAGTACTCCATCGCGGGGGACGACTCAGTGACTGAGGGGGTCACAGACCTCGTGCGAGGGACCCTTTGCCCGGCCCTTAAGGCCCTGTTTGAACATGGATTGAAGAAGCCATCCCTGCTCGGGGGTGCCTGTCACCCCTGGCTGTTTATCGAGGAGGTAAGTCAGGGGCTGGGCCCATGTCTCCTACCCTGCACCACCCCTGCTGTGCCCCCTAGCACCCATCTTAGGCTCTTCCTGCCCCTGGGCCCCACCAAGAGGATGGGAAGAGCTGGCAGGGTGGTGACAGATACCTAGTTGGCCCCAAGGGCTTTGAACCAGCATCTTCCTGTCCCTGCACTCACACCGTGTGTTGTCCTCACAGGCTGCCGGACGGGAGGTCGAGAGAGACTTCGCCTCTGTGTATTCCCGCCTGGTTCTCTGTAAGACCTTCAGGTAAATGGGCCTGGGTTCTCCTGGCGGGGTCACCTGTGGTGGGAGGGTGGAGCCTGGCCCAGTCCCAGCACCCCAGGAGCTTTGTTGCCCCCTCAGGTTGGATGAAGATGGCAAGGTCCTGACCCCGGAGGAGCTGCTCTACCGGGTAAGGGGAACCTCCTCTGCCAGACCCTAAAGACCTCTCTGGGGTTAGCCCGAGTGACAGCTGCCTGTGCTGTCTCCAGGCTGTGCAGTCTGTGAACGTGACCCACGATGCAGTGCACGCACAAATGGATGTGAAGCTTCGCTCACTGATCTGCGTGGGGCTCAAGTGAGTGTGGAAAAGGGGTTGGAGGAGAGCCTGGAGTGGGGGAGCCCAGGTCCTTCCCTGAAGAGGGTGGTCTGAGAGTTGCTGAGGGACAGGTCACAGACCCCTACCATGGCTGTAGCTGCCCCTGCTCCCCACTCCTGGCTGTGTCCCCAGTGAGCAGGTGCTACACCTGTGGCTGGAGGTGCTCTGCTCCAGCCTGCCCACCGTGGAGAAGTGGTACCAGCCCTGGTCCTTCCTGCGCAGCCCGGGCTGGGTCCAGATCAAGTGTGAGCTCCGGTGAGGACCGTGCTGGGCTTCTGGGCTGGAGATGGAGGTGGGGTAGGAAGGGCTGGCTGGGGTGACAAGAGCCTCACCGCCCCACTCCTCACCTCTAGTGTCCTCTGCTGCTTTGCCTTCAGCCTCTCCCAGGACTGGGAGCTTCCTGTGAAGAGAGAGGTGGGTAGTGTGGGCCTCGTGGGGCCTGCACTGATGGAGCTGCTCAAACGGGTCCTGGGGTGGCCAAGGTGGGGACCCAGAGTGCTGGTGCCAGTGGTTAGGAACCACCCTGGCCCTGCCCAAGGCCTGTGAGGTGAGGGGCTGCCCTGTTTGCAGGCACAGCAACCCCTGAAGGAGGGCGTCCGGGACATGCTGGTGAAGCACCACCTCTTCAGCTGGGATGTAGACGGGTGACCCCTTCCTCCCTACCCTGGCCAGCCTCGGGCCTGCTCTTGGACTGTGTCTGAGGTGGCCCAGGCTGCAGGGTCCAGGGAAGAAGAGCTGCTCCAGAGCCCTGGCTAGGGCCCCAGGATTTCAGGCTGCCCCACTCGTTTTCCCAGCACATCCCAGGTGGTGGGAGCAGAGGGTGCCCTGCCCCACCAGGGTCCTTAGGGATGCTTTGGGCCCAAACCACAGTTTGTACCAAAAACCTTGTGAGGAGGTGGGGAGCCACATGTTTGCTCAGGAAGGGGGTGGGGGTGGCTATAGGCTCCTGGACTCCTTGGTTTATAAATAAACTTGTCTGTCTTGTCTTTGAGAAAGTACCTCCTGTCTGTCTTCTGTGCAGCCAGGGCTGCAACAGAGCTGGATTCATGTCCAAGCTTTGGCACTACCTGGCCCCTCAGATGCTGGGACACAACAGGCCCAGGACCCAGCTGTGCCACCCACCCCTTTCCATGGATTGAATTAAGTTGGACTGTCTGTCAGTCAGTCAGGCTTGTGGTTTAGTTTTTATTTTAAAAAGAAGTAGTTCACACACCTTCCCCATGTTTGTCCCAGCACTGGTTTTGGTGACTCCATCCCTACTCCCCTATGAGTCAGGCCAGAATGCGAAGCCAGTGGCCCCAGGGTAGGAGGTAGCCACAACCTCATGGCCAACACTCTCAGCCCCTCCTGTCCCAGGGTCATGTTGGCTGCAGTGAGGCGGCAGGGATGGAATGTCAGTGGGTGGAGAGCTCCTGGCAGGAAGGCCAGGAAGCACCTCTGCCCTTGTGGCACTGATAAGGAGCCAGGAAGCAGGTCAGGTGGGGCACAGACTGTGGCAGGGTGTCTACATGTCACTCACACGTGATGGGTGGGCCTGGGTAGCTGCATGCCAGGCTGGGCACCAGACTGGCACACAGCTCAAGGGTAACCCTGCATCCAGCCACCAGGAACTATGGCCTTCCAGGCCCTTCTGTGAAAGTAGGATGGGAGGCAGTTGCACCCATCTCCTTCCCCCCAAAAATATATGTCTATATGTATGTCGATATATAATATAGAGATATATACACCTGTACAGAAAATTTTTGCCACCAACCACTAAATGGTTACACTACACCAAGACATTAAAATGGCTGTGAGCCCTGGGACCCTGGGGTTGGCAGACACCAGGAATGGTGGGGTAGCGGCCCAGGCTAATTTCTCCCTTCAGCGCAAAGCAGGGAGAGAAAGGAAGGAGATTCACCCCTTGACCTGTCTCGGCCCTGGGCCAGAAGAGAAGCATCCTGGCTGGGCTTTACCTACCTTAGCCAAATTGTAGCCAGTGAGTGCCCCCTGACCTCAAAAAAGGAGGTCAAGCTGCAATGGCCCTGGCCCTGGCCCTGACCAGGCGTCCAAAACCCCAGCATGAGAGCCAGGGCTGCTTCTTGACAGCTGCTTCCCTCTGCCCTAGGTAGGCCTGAACCAGGAGTAGGGGCTTCTCTGTTCCAGTCTCCCAGGGAAAGGAAAAAGCAAGGGCTGTGATTGTCAAGACTCACAACCACGTGGAGAGGCCCAGTCACGCAGGAGAGCCACGCACTGGAGTACCCTGACTCCCCAGCCCCTTCCCCACCCCCAGTCTCAAGCCAGAGAGCTACAAGCAGGAATCCCAGTGCAGCTGTAAATCATGGCCATCAAGGAAGTCTGTGGAGAAGAGGCTGGGGGCTGTGGTGCTGAGGGGGGCCAGGCTCAGCACAGGACCACCTGACGACAGCTCCAACCAGTCCATGCTGTCCAGGTGGCCATCAGCCAGGTCCAGGCCCATGGTGCTGCTGGGCTCAGGGGCAAAGTGCAATTCCGAGGTGTCCATGGGTGACGGGGGGTGGTCCAGGATGGCAGTGCTGCTCAGCATCTGGCTATGGAGGTCATCAATGAGGGAAAGGGGCTCTGGCCCCTCATGCCCACTGGTCAGCAGGGGCAGCCCTGTGCTGCTCTCCAAGAAGTCCTCCAGACGCCCAGGGAGGGAGGGTGAGGCCGGTGGGGGTGGGGCAGCCTGGGGGAGCTCAGCAGAGGGTGATGGCTGTGCTGCCAGCGGGGACCCACAGACTGTGGTTGGGGATGGCTTCTCCTTCCCCGGCAGGGATGGTGGCTCCTTGAAATCTGCTGAAATTTCTGCCAATCAAGACACAGTAAATGGATATCAGAAACCAAGCCTGTATATCTACGTGCAAAAGAATGAAGGTGGACCCCAACTTCACATCATTTATAAAAATAAAACAGATCAAAGACTTAAATCTAAGAGCCAAGACTAAAAAGCTCTTAAAGAAGTGATATCCAGAATACACAGAGAACTTCTAAAACTCAACAACAAAAAAGGTTTGATTCAAGAATGGGCAAAGGATTTGAACAGATGTTTTTCCAAAGATGACACACAAATGGCCAACAGCACCTAAGAGCTCAATATCGCTAGTCATGATACAGTGAGATACACCTCAAATCCACTGGAGCGGCTACTATATATTTTTTTTTTTTCTGAGACAGTCTCCCTCTGTCACCACCAGCCAGGCTGGAGTACAGTGGCGTGATCTAGGCTCACTGCAACCTCCGCCTCCCGGGTTCAAGCAATTCTTCTGCCTTAGCCTCCAGAGTAGCTGGGACTACAGGCACGTGCCACCATGCCCAGCTAACTTCTGTATTTTAGTAGAGACGGGGTTTAACCATGTCAGCAAGGATGGTCTTGATCTCTTGACCTCATGATCTGCCCGCCTCAGCCTCCCAAAGTGCTGGGATAACAGGCGGGAGCCACTGCGCCTGGCAAAATTAAATTTTTAAGAAAGTGTTGGTGAGGATACAGAGAAACTGGAGCCCTTGTATCCTGTGACAGAAATGCAAAATGGCACAGCTGCTATGAAAAACAGTATTTTGAGGTTCCTCAAAAACTTAATAGGATTACTGTAAGATCTAGCAATTCCACTGCTGCACATATACCCAAAAGAATTGAAAGCATCGTCTCAGATATTTGTACACAGGTGTTGATGACAACAGCATTATTCACAGCAGTAACAATGTGGAAACAATCCGTGTCCATCAATGAAGGAATTGAGAACACTATGCTTAGTGAAACAACCTGTCACAAAAGACAAGTAATTCGGCCCCAGGCACCGTGGCTCATGCCTGTAATCCCAGCACTTTGGGAAACCAAGGTGGGTGGATCACGAGGTCAGGAGTTCAAGACTAGCCTGGCCAACATCGTGAAACCCCGTCTCTACTAAAAATACAAACCTTAGCCAGGTGTGGTGGCGCGCCTGTCATCCCAGCTACTTGGGAGGCTGAGGCAGGAGAATCGCTTGACCCTGGGAGGCAGAGGTTGCAGTGAGCTGAGATCACGCCACTGCACTCCAACCTGGGGGACAGAGCAAAACTGTGGCTCAAAACAACAACAAAATGGTTACGATGGGTTGGGCACAGTGGCTCACACCTGTCATGCCAGCACTTTTGGGAGGCCGGGACAGACGGACTGGCCTCAAGCCAGGAGTTTGAGACCAGTCTGGGTAACAAGGCAAGACCCCATCTTTACCCACCCACCGACCAAAAAAAAAAAAGGTAAATTTTAGGTGTATTTTACCAAATTTTTAAAAAGTCAAAAAATTTTTCAAAGGACTCAGCCATTCTCCAATATAAAATACACAAATGGTTAGGCATCACATGAAAAGATGCCCCACATCACTAATGACAGAAATGCAAACTGTAGGATATCACTTCACAACCATTAAGATGGTTTGTACCAAAAAACTGAAAATAAGAAGTGCTGGTGAGGAGGTGGAACCCTTGTGCATTGCTGGTCTGAATGTAAAATGTTACAGCTGCAGTGGAAACAGTTTAGAGATTCCTCAAAAAGTTAAACACAGAAATTACCATACGACCCAGCAATTCAGCCCTAGGTTTATGCCCAGAAGAACTAAAAGCTGGGACTCAGACAGACACCTGCACACCCACATTCACAGCAGCGCGGTTCACAACACTTAGAGAGTGGGAACAACCCAGGTGTCCAGCCACAGATGAATGGATAAAGAAAAAGTGGTCTATCCACACCACGGGATATGACTCGGCCTTTAAAAAAAAGTGAAGCTCTGACATGCTGCAACACAGATGGACCTTGAGAACATTACACTACAGGCAAGTTTGTAGAAAGTGGGATGGGGAATGCCAGGGGCTGGAGTAGGGAGAGTGGGGAGTTACTGTGTGGGTAGTTTCCCTGTGGGGGAGGTAGAAATTCTAGAGTGGATCAGGGTGATAGTTGCACAACACTGAATGGACACTTAAAAAATGGTTAGAATGGCAAATTTTCTAATTTCACCACAACCAAAAAAAGAATTATGCAGAAACCAGGCCTGCTCCCCAACCCTGTAGGTTCTGGCTGCTCCTGTCCCAGCAGAATGCATTCTCTGTCCTGTGGCTGCTCTCAACAGGCAAGGTCACTGCCTGCCCAGCCGCCCCACCTGCCCAGACCTCTCTCCTCAAACACCTGCTTCTGGCATCACTGCCACCTCTTGGTCCACTTCTCAGTGTCCCTTTATGGGCAGGCAGCACCCACAACCACCATCTCCCTTTCTCTGCCATTCCTTAAAAGCTAGAGTTCAAGGCCTGTTCCCTTTTCCTTCTTGAACAATCTCTTCTCTGGGGTAGCCGCCTCCTTCCCTTGGAACCTCTCAAAGCCTCTCCCCTAAGCACCCAGCCCAGTGTCCTCAGAGCAGTACCACCTGCACTAGTGCCCCCAGGACCCAGAAATTCTCCCTATGGCTTGAGAATTGCTGACCTCACAGGAACACCAGTGACTGAGCTCGTCTGACATTGAAATAAAATTCATACAACATCAAGTCCACCCTGGTAGAGCTGTGGTTCCAGGCTGAGCTCCTGCTTTGCCTGCACCCCTCAGCTGCTCCTCCTCCTGGAGCCACTGACACTAGGGGAGAAGCCCACGCTCAGTGCCCAGCATCGGTATCACATGCCCAAACTTCTTGCCTTCTGCCACCAGTAAGGTCCCCAAGCTCCTCCCAAGGGCCATCTCCAGATACTCTGGGATTTCCCACTACAGCTGGGTCCCCTCACACAGACGTGTACCGTCTCCTGCCAGCACCTGCCCTACCTCCTTCCTCCCCTCTGCAGGGGAACCTCCCAGAGAGCTCTCCATGGCCACCCCAACCCTGCTCTCAGGCCTCTCATGACTTCCTGTTGTACCCATGACGCCTGCTTCTGTGACCAGGCTTTAATTCTCAGGTCCCTTGGCTGCAGCTGGCTTTCAGACACCGTGCCCTGCCACTGCTTGTCCTCCCAACCCCCAAGACTGGGCTCAGCCCCGACCTCTGCTCCCCCACCTCATGCTCTGGGCTGCCTCCTGGCTCTGACTGCCCATCTAGATGCGACTACACCCCAACTCCTACTTCTGGCCCTGACCTCTCTCACAAATGCCACCTGATGTCAACTGTCCCTGTGAACCCTCCACTTGGGCTCATGACATACCCCATCAGGCTGTGCCATGTGGTCCCACATGTGCTCCCACCCCCCAGCTCACCCCGCCAATGGCTGCTTCACCCTGGCCCTTCAAGCCACAGCCCTTGGGGTCATCCTTGGCTGTTCCTTCTCTCTCCCCTCATCTCATCCATAAGGACACCAACCTGGCTCTCTCCAAATGGGGCCGACTCCAGCCACTCCTTTGCCCGCCACTGCTGCCTGCTGGGCCACAGCCCTGCTCTCCAGCCGCCCCCAATCCAGGGCTCCCTGCTTCTGCCCTTGTGCAGCCACTGTCGCTACAGCAGCTGGAAGGTTCCTGGGTCCTGCATCAGACCAGGCCACTCTGCTCAAGGCTGTGCGATGGCTTCCCACACAGTCCAGCCAAAGCCACCCTGCCCTGGTGCCCAGGAGGCCCACATGATCTGGCCACAAAGCCCTTCTTCCTCTTCCCTCAACTCCACTCCAACTCGACAGGTGATCCCGAGGCCACATAGATGCACACAGCTGCCCCTGCTCGCAGGAGGCATCCCGGACCTTCCCCGCCAGGCTCCCCAGACCTCTTTCCCTCCCCTCCATTTCTGTCCTAAGGCTCCTCTTGGATCTTCCATATGATCTGCTTATTTCATGTATTTGTTGTCCGCCTCCCGGGGCCGCACTGTCAGCTCCACAAGGGCAAATGTCTCTTCGGTTCGTGGGCAGGCGAGGGCCTTGGGGCAGTGCTCCCAGCTGAAGGACGGCACCTTCCCTGGTCCTTTCGTCCAGGCCTTGGAGACAGGAGGGCTTATAGCCACTGCTGCATCCACAGTGCCTGCCCGAGACTGGTCACGCACAAAGCATTCAATAAAAACAAACCAACCCAGGGCTAGAGACACCTATGAAGAGAGGAGGCTGTCAGGGAGGCAGCAGGGGCCCGGGGTTACCTCCGCTCTGAATGAGAATGTCGAACAGGTCATCCATTTGCTGGCTTGAGGAACCATTTTCCTGTGGGAGGCCAAGGGAAAAAAAAGATTAAAATCTTGAATGGGAGCTCACAGCCTGGCCTAGGAATGAGGCCCCTCCCTCTGCCCCAGAATGGACAGTCAAATCCATAGCACCCACGGGCGTCCCCAGACTCCTGGCGCCCGTCCCCTAACGGCCCACTCCCCAAGGCCTCTCTGACCTTGAAGCCGGGCTTTGCCTGGCCCCTATTCCTCCGGGTGGGGCTGTAGGAACCTCAGCCCAGCAGCCTAGGGCAGCTGCCCACATGGGCCAGGCCCAGCTCACCTCCCTCACCTGCTGCTTGGCCTGCTGGCTCATGGCTTCCTCATAGCCAGGTGGTTCCTTCTTCAGAAGAGAAGTGGGGGTCCCAAAGAGGGGCTGCAGTGGGTGCTCCAGGTCCATCTGGGTGGAGGGGGCAGGCGCTGGAGAGTCAGGCTGGGATGAGGGCTGCACAGGAGAGAAGGGAGAGGACTAGTGGCCAGAGGGCTCAGGGTGCAGACCTGCCTTGTAGGGGATGGGGGGCAGGGACACTGACAGGGCCTCTCATACTCCAGGAGGGCAGATGGGAGGCACTGGCTTTTAGGGAGCTTTCGTTGAAAGCCACTGGGGAAGAAGGAATACAGTCTGGGGGGCCCTCAACCCTGCAGGGGTGCCTGGCTCCTTGAGGTTTGGGAGAGGTCTCTGGGCTGGTTACCCTCTGAGATTGCTGCAGCTTCTTTCTCTGCTTGGGGCTGCTCAGGAACTCGTCTCCTATCCCAAGATACCTGTTCCTGTCACTGTCTCCTCTAACCCCAGGTTCTGCAGGACCATGAGGCTACATAAAGCCTCAGGGCAGCCCTACCTGTGGCCTGGGCTGGGAGAGGGTCTGCTGGGGTAGCTTTCCGCTGCCGACGCCTTGGTGGGGACAGCTGGTCTGAGGGGAGGACACTGAGCTGGATCCTGGCCAGAGAGGGCCCCACAGCTTCTCCCCAGGGCAAGCCACCTCTGACCTTGGGAGTGGCCACTCCCCACAGAGCAGCAGTAGGGCAGGCCCAGCCTGGGTGTGGGCTGCTCAGATGTCCCGCTGTTGAGGTACAGAAATGTTCTAGTCTCAACTGCCAGAGAGGTGGGGAGCTCCCCACAGTGGCTCTGCCTGATGGTGAGGGGGTCTGAGGCAGGTCTCTTAACTTTCCTAAGTCTCAGTGACCCCCTGGTGAGATGGGGATGACGACCCCTCATTTCAGAGGGTCGAAAGGAAGATTAAATAAAGCAAACACAAAATGTCCAGCACAAGAGGGCGCCTGGCCCATGAGGGTGACAGGCTCTTCCCACCCTCCTCTGGGCCCTGCCCAGTTCCTCCCACACCCAGGTACCTGCTGGGGGCTCCCACTGGACAGGCGAGGGCTGTCTGCACTCTTATTGGTCACGGTGAGGACAAGGTGGGTCCCTGTGGAGTCAGTGATGAGGGTGGGAGGTGCAACTCCCTTGATGAGGCCGGGGCCCTGAGGGCCCAGAAGCAGCTGGGGGGCGGGGACCGGCTCAGGCTCAGGCTGAACGGCTTCCTGCTTCACCACCACGGACAGGGACCCTGGGGCCACAGCACAGGGGTCTATGTGGTTGGTGGTTGGGGCGGCCAGGCTGGGGCTGAATGGCTGAGCCGGGCCCAGGGGCTGTCGGCTCAGCTGGCAGCTGGAGAAGCTATTCTCCTGCTTCACTGGGGCACCAAGAGGGGCAGGGGCTGGGGTAGGGGTGGGGGCAGCTGTGAGGGCGGGCTGTTGGGCTCGCTTCTCCTGCTCTAGCTGCAGCCTGAGCCGCTCCACCAGCCTTTGCTTCTGCCGGAGCATGCGCGTCAGCTCCTCAATCTGCTTGTCCTTCTCCTGTAGCATCTGGTCCTTGTCTCGCCCCTCCAGCTCTGCCCGCCCCCCAGGGCTCAGGCAACAGGATGCAGCCCGGGGGCCCTCCTCCTTCACAAGGATCTGCAGTGGCGAGGCCTGCAGGGTCAGCTGCGTCAGGGGTGATGTCACCATCTCACCAAAGGTGTCCCCGGGGGTGGAGTTTTCATCGCCTGTGCTGAGCAGTGAGCGTTCCGAGGGGGTGGGAGACACGGGGGGTGTGGAACCTGTGCTACCAAATTTCACCACTCCATTGCTGGTCACTGTGGCCACCACCACCTCAGTTGGGGCCAGGCCTGCTGCTACCAGGGCTGGTCCCGTGCTCAGCCGGGCTGCCGGGAAGGCTACCACCACCTCACCAGCCTTGGGCAAGATAGAGGTGGTGGCAGGGGCCTTGGGGGCTCCTGGGACAGGGCTGATTTGGTCTTGGTAGGCTCGAAGGCGCTCAATCAGCTCAGTTTTGGTGCCTGAAACGGGCAGCGATCGCAACTTCAGCTCCTGCTTCAGCTCTGCCACCTGCAATGGAGTCCAGAGTCAGGGAGGCCAGGGGCAGCTGGACAGAGGGCATGGGGTGGAGGTAGAAGGGTAGTCTGGGTCCCATGGGCCACTTCAGATGCATCAACTACCCTAATCCTCCAGCAGCCTGGAGGGTGCGATGCCCCCACCCAAGCCAACAGCATCCTCCCTTTCATTGCTCTCACTCTAGCAGGGGCCTGGTTAAAATGCTCCCCACCTATGCAGGCAGCAGGGGCTGGCACATGGTGCCCACAGCTGTCCCCAGCCCACAGTGTGGTGCCTGGGCTCAATAAATAATGAATAGACTAGACTGAATTTTGCAGAAGAGAAAACAGCTGATGAAAGTAGAGTTGTTCAGAGGACAGGTGCTCAAGGAAAGCTTGGTCCAATCCATCTTCTGATGGGGCAGAGAAAACAGGCAGGGCACTGGGTGTGACCCACTCCTCTCCAAGGCCCTAGGACGAAGCTAAGTCTGTGACCCTGATCATGGGTCACTCTCTTCCCAGGCAGATACTGCACCTGAACGGCCGAGTAAGCTCCACATTAACCAGCAAAGGGGAAAATGCGGGCGGGGTTGCTAAGGGGCAGCCCTATCTACACTGACCAGGTCTGCGACTGCGGACAAGCGCCTCCTCCCGTCGTTGCCTCAGCCTAACCATCCTCAAAGGGGCACCAATCCCCACTTCTCACACTGTATGCACCACACAAGTTGAGGAAGCTAAGAGACACACAACGGCCTGGACAGATGCCAGCTGTGCTGCCAACAACAGGAACCACCAAGAGGAAGCTGGTGTCACCATGACCACCGCCAGGCAGCCTCGGAGCTGTGTCCGAAGTGCCCCTGTCTAGTGGAGACCAGAGCCTGGAGCCCTGCTCTGCCTTCTCTGATGGTGGGTCCTGGGCTGGCTGCCTTCCCTGCCTAAAACCCAGCACCCAGACAGCCCCTGTTGGGAAGGGCCAGACCAGCAGTGGCTCAAGTTTTCCAGTGGGAGGGAGGCGGCCATGTACCTTCATGTCGTCCAAGTTGGCTGGCAGGGCTCCCGGCTTGCCAGTTAGCGAGGTGCTGTTCTGACGTGCCAGCCCAGAGGGCCCAGGGGCGCCCGAGCTGGAGCTGCTGTTGGTAGTGGAGAGGCTGCGCACTGGGGGGGGCCCACTGCTTCCCAGGGCCTCCCCTGCTGACCTGAGAAGTAAAGGCAGAAATGAGCACCCATCCAGCATCACCCCTGGCCTCTGCAGGTGGTAGCCCAAGCCTGGGCTGCAGGGTTGGGTACAGATGGACGGTCCTGCCTGCAGACCACTCTGTAGCATCCAGACCAGAGGGTCCTTATAGATGTGGGGTTCACCCCCACCAGATCTGGTACCTGCCTGGCTCAGGGAGGCTCGGGGATGGGGGTGGGCAGTGACGAGTGGGTGCCTACTTTGGTGGGGCAGGCAGGATGGCCTGGTAGTTGTGCTGCTGCTGCTGCTGCTGGTTGAGGATCTGCAGCTGGAGGAAGAGCTGCTGCTGCTGCAGGATCTTGGCATAGGAAGAGTCCATGGGGGGTGCCCCCCTGTCCTGCTTCTGGTCTGGGGGGATGTACTGGTGGTACTTGAGCTTCTTCACCTTTGGCTTCAGCTCCTTGGCCTTCTTGCTGCGCTGTGACTTCTCACTGGCACACTTGGGTTGGCTTTGCTGAGGGCACAGGAGACAGGGCGCCATTAGGGGCCGCCTCGGGGTTCTTGGGGTGAGGCTGGCAGCTCTCCCCCTGCCTATGTGGCTTCCAAGAAGACACTCCCATCCATCCACACTTTTCCCATTTCCACTCTTCCCTGTGGGACCATATACTCCGCCAAAAATGGAAACATGCCCAGAAATGTGCCAGGAAAGGGGATGGATTGAGAGGAGAGGGGCTGTGCCTGGCTCCTGGCTTAAAAGAGCTTCTAGCTTGGAGGGTAAATCAACCAAATGTTCAAGCACAGACATCACCATGACCACAAGCAGAGTGCATACAAGGAGGTAAAACCCAGCTGATGGATGGCGCTGGGGCTGCACCAGACCAGGCACTTCACAAAGACTGAGTCACGCCAGCCTCTCAAGAATGCTGCCTGCTCTTTTCCTGCTGCTTTTGGGGCTGGTGGGAATCTTGCCAGGTAGGAACTGTTGTGTCTACTGGAAAATGGTGAACAGGCTCGGAGGAGTCACTTGCCCAAAGTCACAATGTGATCTTGTTCTTGTTCTAACCCAGGACTCCAAAAGCTTCTATTCATGCCCCAAAGACCTCCAGCTGGCACAGCTGCTGGACCAGGAGAGTCAAGACCTAAACTGACCAAGAAGGGCCAGTAGGTGTGTGGGAGGCCTGTTCTTGGATCAAGGAAGGACGCAGTTGGACAAGGTGAATTAGCCAGGGAGTGCCGGAGGGAGACCGTGGAAAGCCGAGAAGTTCTGAGCAGAGAACAGCAGACAGAAATGTACAAGGCTGGATGTAGGAACAGGTGGCTTCTAGACATCCTGGCAATGAGGACTGAAAGGAAAGTTGGGCAGGTGACCCACTAGTAGAAGAACAGACAAAGTGAACATGCGACAGGTGAGGAGAACCTCTCCTGGTTTTGCTGGGAGGGTGAAAAGGGTGGAGAAAGGGCAGGGCTGCTGGGTCTGTGGGGCCAGCAATGCCCCAGAAGAAGGGAACAGAGCCTGCAGAGAGGCCTCTGAGCACAGGCTGGAGAGCAGGCAGAAGTGCAAGAAGAGGGAGAGAGGAGGCCAAAGGCAGAGCCTAGGGAGCACCTCCACTTAAAGGGAAGAGGAAGGGAGGCAGGGAAAGCGCAACAACCAAGGAGAGGGAACCCTAATAACTGAGCCAGGAGCATAGCAGGTGGGGGTGGCAGTGGATTTGGATTGAGGCTCTTAAATATAATGTTTCAGGCCACTGGTGGGGTTACTGAAGAGATGTGTAGACAAAATACAGACTATTCTTCCAAACATCATGGGCAAAGGAAGGCGACAGGAGTGTGATGAGAAGCACACTGGAGGAACTCTAGGGGAAAAGCAGGGACATGTGCGGACAGTGAGGAAGAGAATGAAGGTGCAGGACAGGCGCTAATTGAGCTGACAGCAGGGGTGGGCTGCGGGGGAGACACCACTCACTGCTCCCCAGGCCTGAGGGAGGAGACAGTGACATTCAGGAAGCCACAGTGACTTTCTGACATGGAGAAAGCAGGAGGCAGCAAAGATGACAGAGTCACGTGCAGAGGCGGGACTGGAGTTGTCACCATGAGACAGAGCCAGGCAGTGCCACAGGACAGACAGGCAGCCCCAGAGCAGTGGGGCCCACTAAGGCCAAAGCACGAGTGCCAGACAGCCCGGGCTGCAGACTGTCGGCCTCTCCTGAGGCTCAGATGGCCAGAGGCTGCCAAGCCAGGCACAGGGTCTATGTGAGGAGAGAACCTAGAGAGTAAGAAAGGACAGAGCAGAAAGGGTGCAGGTGGAGCAGGTCAGGGAGGCATGGGCCAGGCAGAGGTGTGGGGCTGGGGTCACCGAGATCCTGGTGGCCAGGTGGCTCCGTGGAGCAGGGAGGATCTGGCATCAGCTCTTGGTGCAGCTGAATTTAACAGCAGACACCTCTGTGTAAGTGAGGCAGCAGTACCCAGCACAGGGTCCCCCACACCAACGGCGGTAACTCCTGCCTCCTGCAGGCATTTCCGGTCAGGCCTCTCCCGCATGACTTTGGGCACATCACTTCACCTCTCAGCCCCTGACTTGTAGTACATAGCTCTATTACTGCCTCATGGAGTTGTCGAATGAACAAGACAGAATGTGTGGGTATGATTTCATGGATGAGAGCAGGAATGAGTACCTGGAATGCCCAAGGCCAGCCCATAGCCACCAATATGTGGCTATGATGGCAACAGCCAGTGTCATGATGGACAGCAAAGAGAACGGGAAGAAACTCCCCGACCACTGGGAGAGTCTAGACATGAACCACGCCCCCTGCAGTTGTCCTCACAGTTGGAAATGAAGTCACAGCAGGACTCCTAAGGGCATAGGGAAGGGGAGGGTACAATCACTGGCAGAAATGTACCTTAATGAGCGTGGGGGTGGGCTTGGCGGTGGGGATGGTGGTTCCATTGGTGAGGCTGGGAGGCAGCAGAGGCGGGGGAGGCAGAGGAGGCTGCTCTGCCAGGAAAAGCATTTCTCCAGAATCTGGGCCCATCGGAAGTTGAGACACAACCTGAGACGGAAAAAGGGAAGTGAGGACATGGCCACCTCCAGGTATGGTGTGCCCAGCCTGCCCAAACCTGCACAGGGTCCTCAGTTGCCATCACTATCAGAGGGGAAATGGTGGGCAGAGACCAGGGAAGAGCAACCCCAGAGACAAGGCAGTAAAAAGTTCACAGAACTGAATATACTCAAGAAAAGCAGGCTGCTCCGAATAAATGAACACAGAATGGGCCCGTGAGGTTTGCAATCCCACTGCAAGGCAGCTGTGGACAACACTGTCCGCCACCTGACCTCTGGCTGCTGGAGATGAGTCACTGCCCAGATCTCCCACAAGCAGGAGCTCAAGCAGCCAGCATCTGAGCCACTAGGGTAGCGCCCCCCTCCCCACACCCCGGCTTCCCTGTGCAGAGCAGGAGGCACCCCCGGCCCAGAAGAGAGACCTTACTCAAGGCAGCTCCAGCACCGTGGAGCTGGGGAAGCATCTGGAAGCAACACTCACCTGGGTGGGGGATGCAGAGGTGGCACTGGGCAGTGGTTCACTGACTCGGGCCTCCAGGGGTGACGGCACAGAGCCCTGGGACTCATGGCTGGCAGGCTGCTCGGGGGATAAGGCATCGCTGCTGTCCTCATCAAAGGAAGAGCTGTCTGCTACCTTGGGGTAGTTCACCTGGCCCACTGAAACCCAAAGCTGCCATGAGACTCCACCTCCAGCCCAGTGCACAGGTGAGCAGGGACAGGCCTTGCTCACCGGCCATAGGCAGAGTGCCTGGCCCAGAGCCCACGTGCCCTGTGAAGCAGGCAAGCCAAGGGAGACTAGCAGCCAACCTGCTTTCCTGGTCTGAAAAAGCTCTGGTCATCATCATGACCCTGCAAGAGAGGCCAGAAAGGCCTCCTAGGCCATCAGAGTGACCTCATGGGCCGAGCAAATGCCTCCTGTAGCCTCTTGCTTGTAACTCTATATTGTGTTTAGTCTTCAAAGCCAAATTTTCCCTCCTTCCCTTGCTCCTCCCTGGGAGACCAGGGCTACCTTTCCACCTCAACCATCTCCCTGTTGCTAAAGGTACAATGTATCTTTATCCCATGCTGCACAAAACTCTCTTCTTTTCCCATGATGCTTACAGATGGTACAGTGAGGGCTCTGAACCTGCTAATGAGGGACCCGAAGAGCTTGGACAACAGCCCCGTGAGTGTAGCTGAATTCCCCAGAGGCCAGGAACAGACTAAGGAGCCTGGCTCTGGGCTTTGAATGGAGAGTATCCCAGAAAGGGGATGCCTGCCTCCACAGGTGAAAGAGAGGTGTGGGGACGTCCTCTAGAGGCCAGTGGCTTCCAGAGACCCAATGCCTGGGCGGCAGGGTCAGCAGAAGAAAACAAAATGCTGGCTGTTAACTGCCCTGGCCTGACCCACAGCCAAGCTCTGGATGGCTGTGAGTGCATGTCCTCCTGAGGCCAAGTGGGAAGCAGAGGCAGGCGAAGAGGGCGCAGCACAGAGCTGCTATTCCACGGGGTCCCAGTGGGCAGGAAAGATGGGAACAGAGGCAAGGAGGCTATTTCAGGACTCACTGTCACAGCCACTAGCTGAGCACTGTCATGGGAAGAGGTGGGGGTGGCAGGTTCTGAGCTGATCTGCTGTCCATGCAGAAAGCACTGAGGCAGTGGTGAAGGCAGAGGTGAGCTGCCGCACAAGCCTGGGGACGTGTGCTGTGTGGGAAGACCCCAGATAAGAGGAACAAGGCGCAACAGCTCAGGCTGGGTTTGTCAACGCAGTAACTCTCCTAGCAGCTCTTCCCCTCCAGGGCCAGGGCCAGGACCTAAGGCTCTCTCCTCCCTCAGGACTTGGGAAGGACACATCTGAGCGTCTTTCTTACTGGCGACTGTGGTGGTGTCTGCTCCTCTCTCCCCTCATCTGTCCCAGCAGAGGCAAGTATGCAATACAGAACAGGGCTTGCTGACCATGTGTACTTCATGCCAGACATACGGCTAGATTTCCCCACAATCTCCTACTCCCAGCCAGGGCACCTGCTTTGGGATAGCAGCCCCATGGCGGCCACTACTGACAACGGTGAGCCAGGGTGGAGGAACTATAGCTTCCACCAGGTTAGTCCAACCCAAGGAAGCTGCTGGCCATACTGGTACAGGCCAGGGTCACTACAGACTCTCCACTCACAGTCACATGCTGGGAGAAACATGGGGTCCCTGCCCTCCAGGTGTTTATGGTCCAGCTGCCTTGGAGCTCAGTGAATGCTCTGCTACAGAGAAAACACAGAAGCTAAGGGCACACTGAGGAGAGACTCAGGGAAGATTTCCTGGAGGAGAGGGCTTAAAGTGAACGTTTAAGATAACTGAGGGGCCTGGAGGAAGGGTGGGATGGGGAGCTTACATGTGTGGGAAAGACCCCAAGCCCGCATCACCCCTTTTCTCGGGCCTCAGAACGGTTCACTCCCCCTACTCCCACTGCCCACTTCCTTCCCTCTCATCTGAGCCAAACTTCCTTCCCAGCTTTGCCTCTCCTCCTATCTGCGTCAAACCTCCACCTCAGTGGGGTTCCATTTCCTCCTCCTCCTCCTCTTCCTCTGAAGCTACCCATCCTCCCTTCTCCCTGACTCTTTCCTCTTAGCCCCAAAACCTACTCCATTGCACCCAGCCTGAAAACCCCTCCTTAACCCAGCACCTGCCTCTGTTTTCCTTCTCCACAGAACTACTGAGCAAATGAACTACATTTGCCATCAACACCTCCTTACCTCCTACTCAACCATACAATCTGGTTTTTGCTGGCAAATGTTCCGTGCTCTTTAAAGTCCACAACAATCACCCCATTGCCAAACTCCTCAAACAAACAAGCTGTGCTTGGCCAGGCCTACAGGCCACTGCCCATGCTGTTCCCTCTGACTGGCATGTCCCTCTGCACCTTTTCCACTCAGCAAACTCTGATCCAGCCTCCAGGCTGTCCCCAAATATGCTACATTGTGTGTGGGTACTTCCCCCGCCACCAACACCTGTCCCCATCCCTGAGAGAAGTCCCTCTCCTCTGCTGAGCACCCACTGCACTGACACACACATATCCATCATTACACACTGTCCATTACAGCAGTTGCCAGCTGGTCTGCAACGAGTGTTATTGCTGACAACAGCAGTAACCATTGTGTGAGTGTTTCTAGGAGCCATGGACCATGCTGGGCCCTTTATATCCATCAGCATGTGTGATCCTGCAAGCAATCCCACAAGGCAGGTGACTCAGAGACAATATCACAGGGCCATGCCATTCCTACTATACAGCACTGGCATCTCACTGGGAACCAGACTCAGAAATGAGTTGTTTATACATCAGTCTTCTTACATCAGACCCATGTGAATTCTCTGAGGGCACAAGTCATATTTTATTCATCCCTGTGACATCAAGACTTGACATAGGGCCTGGCACACTGCTGACTCTCGGCACACATTTATCAGACTGTGGCTGGCTGCAGCATCCAGAACTGGCTTGGCCCATACACTGGCCTATAACTGGGGCTGCTGAGAAACACACAGAGGAAAGCACGGAGATGAGGCAGGACGGATGCCAGGCACAATCGGTAAATTCTAAGGGCTACTGTGCCAACATGGGAAAAGGGCTCCTCAGGGCCCAGGGTGTGCCAGCCTCCAGTAGGGTGGCTGCAAGCAGAGGATGCCCTAGAAACTGCCAGACACCTCTAATCAGGGCCCAAGGCCTAACTCAGCATGCCTTGGGGGTCTGCTGCAGTGCTTCCCCTCTGCTCAAAACTAAAACTCATTGTTAGAGGAAACCCTGAGCCTCTTTCTCTGAAGGCACAGCTGCCTCAGGTGGGGCAGGCATGTGCTGTCTTGTAAGGGATCAGATCCTGGGCCCACTGTAGTGAAAGACATATGTCTGTACTGACTATCACCAAAATCTAAGTGTACGATAATAAATATATTTGTTTTTTGTCCCCAATTCTCAACACAGGGCAGCTAAAATCACAGAGCAGCTAAAACCCTTGGAATTTCCTTAAGGTAACAAGTGTCTTCTGTTATGTGTAACAAGCCCCTTTCCACAACACCTGAGCTTATGCTAATATGATGATCTGGGAGAGACTAAGGACTGGGCCAGTCACTAGAAAGACCAAGTGATTAGAGGATTAGAGGACTAGAAATTTCAGCGCCATCCACCAACTCACCAACCTCTAGGAAAGTAGGGGTGCATATGTGGGACATGGAGGGTGGGGTTTTGAGATCAAGCTCTATAAGAACTCTTGGATAACAGGATTTGATGAGTTTCTCTAGCTACTGGGAGGGTGGAGGCTCGGAGTAGACAGGGAAGTTCCAGTACCACTGCTCCCCATAGCACCTTGCTACACTGTGCTACCCATCCCTCCCTCTGGCTGTCCCTCTGCATCCTTTACAATAAATCAGCAAACCTAAGTGAAGTGTTTCCCCAAGTTCTGTGAGCCATCCTAGCAAATTATCAAGCAAGGAGAGGGTATAGTAACCCCAATTTACAGCTAGTTGGTTAAAAGCAAATATAAAATAATCTGGGGCTTGGGATCAGCATGAGAAGTGAGGCTAAGTCTTGTGTGACTGAGATCTCAACCTGTGGAATCTGATGCTATCTCTAGGAAATTGCATCAGAAATGAATTGCAGGACACCCAGCTGGTGTCCAATGGAGAACTGCTTGGTATGCGGGGAAATACCATGCCAGAATACGAACACCAGAAGTGCTCTCTTCGAGTGTGAACAGAGAGAAAAGAAGCTTTTCCCCTTGACACTAAAGGAATCAAGTTTAAACCCACGAGTGTGCCAAGAGGCCCTGCACTCACTGGACTGTGCTCACTGCTCCCATCCCTATTTTCTTTCTTTTTTTTTTTTTTTTTTTTTTGAGAAAGGGTCTTACTCTGTTGCCCAAGCTAAAGTGCAGTGGCACAATCATAGCTCACTATGGCCTTGAACTGTTGGACTCAAGCGATCTTCCCACCTCAGCCTCCTGAGCAGCTGGGACTACAGATGTGTGCCACCACACCCAGCTAATTTTTTAATTTTTTTTTTGTAGAGATGGGTCTCCCTATATTGCCCAGGCTGGTCTCAAACTCCTGGGGTCAAGTCATCCTCCCGCCTCAGACTACCAAATCACCAAGGACCTGGCCTCCACCTCTCGCCTTGACACTCCCTTCCAGGGCCTTCTTACCAGGTGCTAGGATTGTTCCCCGGCCTGTAGCACTGTCCTCTCCTCCCTTGTCCCACCCCCTCCTACATGGTTTCATGAATTCCTGCTCATCCTTCAGCCCCAGGCTTGGCTGTAACCTCCTCTGACAGCTGCACCCTCCTGATGCCACCAGGCTGGGTGACCCTATTCCGTATTTCCTGAGTACCCTGTGCTCCCTCCAGCACAGCTTCTCTGTCTTGTCTATTTACCTGCCTATTATATGCTCTTAGGAGTGAGCTCCATAAAGACAGAGAACTTGGTCTGCCCTATGGGGTTGTGTTCTTAGCACCTGGCACACTGCTTGAGTCCATTGATAATCTGTTGAGTGAAATATCGTGGAAAGGGCCCATCTCCAAGAAGAGATTTCACTAATAAAAATAAGCAGTATGGCATAGATTTCTAATTCCTGGCATCTCCACATGTTCACACACACAGATCCTGACATCTATCTACTCTGTGAAACAGAAAGCAACCCCTGAGTTGACAGAGACGGAAAGTGAACAGAGCAAGGCGTCTCTGTTATTTACTTATTGATTGTTGTATGTCCCTGTTTCCTAACGCAATGGGCACTATACCAAGCTTGTATGAGGCTCTAAAACTCTGTGCCTTTGTTCTCCCAAGACCAAGCAGCGAGTCAAAGATTAAGAAGCCAAGAGCCTCAGCCCAATTCTGCTTCAGCCTGGCACTCCCTCCCCTTCTGCATCTCAGCTGCCTCTCACACAGGGTGGCTGGGTCCTCCTCACCAATGATGGCTTCTTTCAGGCTGGACTCCACAGGAAGGATGTTCTTCTCCACCAGTTCCATGGGGCCAGGCCTCTGTGCAATCTTCTCGTTGAGGTCATCAGCTAGTCTGGCTCTCTTCAGCTTCAGCTGCTTGGCCTGGAGGGACGGCTCAGCCGAGGTCTCTGCCCGTGGGAGAGAAAGGGGTGCAGGAAGATCTATGAGTGGATGTGGTTCTGCCCTGGGAACTCCAGAGCAGCTCTCCTTCCCCTTGGGCAAGAGTAGAGACTATCAGAATAGAAAGTGTATCCCAAGCAGAGAAGAGTGGCCTGGCTTGCAGTTTTACAAAGAGAAGGGGTTCGCACTGTGACCAGGCTAAGGCAAGAAGCTCCACCCAGAAGACGTTCTGAGGTGGAGCTATAGAATGGAAGAATCACCAGATGACAGAATGGTCTCCGCTCTCCCTCAAACTTGCTGTGTTACTGGGGCACTTCACCTGTCTACTCTGGGTTTCAGCGCCTTGGTCTGCAAAATGTGGGATTCAGACTATAAAAGTTCTCTTCCAGCCTAAAAACAGCTTAAAACTAGACAAACGGCTGGGCATCGTGGCTGATGCTTATAATCCTAGCACTTTGGGAGGCCAAGGTGGGTGGATTACCAGAGATCAGGAGTTCAAAACCAGCTTGATCAATATGGTAAAACCCTGACTCTACTAAAAATACAAAACTTAGCCAGGCCTGGTGGCATGTGCCTGTAGTCCCAGCTACTCGGAAGGCTGAGACAGGAGAATTCCTTGAACCTGGGAGGCAGAGGCTGCAGTGAGCCAAGATTGTGCCACTGCACTACAGCCTGGGCGACAGAGCAAGACTCTGTTTCAAAAAAAAACTAGACAAATAATAAGTAAATATATTTATGCTGATTCCAGGAGCCAAAACCTTTTCTTCATTAAAAATGTGGAAAGATGTGTGCAGCTGGGGCCAGGTGGGGACATCTAGAATGATCTTAGCTGGAGCATGGTATATCACACACACTCAAGTGAATGCCAAGTAAATGACTGACTGACTGAATGAATACAAAAAAGTAAGTGTATTTAAAAAAAAAATTTTAGGTCAGGCATGGTGGCTTGCGCCTATAATCACAATGACAGAGTGAGACTCTGTCTCAAACAAAACAGAACAGACATTGGCAGAAGAGCGATCTCACACCAAGGGATGGTGAGACCCTGGAGAACAGGCCAAGCCAAACCAAGATCATGTGACTGTGCTTCTCGAGATTCCCTTGAACCAGTGGCAGCTACCATGGCATAGCTGTCGTACTGTGTTAAAGCTCTGGCTTACCCACTGCCAACAGAAATGGGAGAAGAAAGAGGGAGGAAGGAAATGGGTGGTGCAGTGGTGAGTATACACAGTGAGAACTGGGTTTAGATGAAAAGGCAATTCCAATCTCCACACCTTCCAAAATGTGCATCCTGACCAGCTCTGATCTCTCCGGCCGGGAACGAATCTTCCGTTTGAGATAGTCCTCTGTCTACAGAAAAAAACACAGCAAAAAACTCTCAAATCCAGGTCACAGGCTTAGGGCAAGGTCAGGACCACAAGAGCAGCCTGGGCTGTGGTGGCTGCTGAGTACCCCTGCAGTCCCCATAACCTAACTTGGTGACTGAAGGGTTCTGAGGTAAGAGGAGGCCCAGGGGGAGCACATCAAAATCCAACTGCACCTGCCCAAGGCACCACCTTCAAGACCATTTGTCTCTCTGAGGTGGGACTGACAACATATCTATTAAAAAACTATGCACCGGGCGCGGTGGCTCACGCCTGTAATCCCAGCACTTTGAGAGGGCGAGGCGGGTGGATCACGAGGTCAGGAGATCAAGACCATCCTGGCTAACATGGTGAAACCCTGTCTCTACCAAAAATACAAAAAATTAGCAGGGTGTGCTGGCACGCGCCTGTAGTCCCAGCTACTCAGAAGGCCAAGGCAGGAGAATCGCTTGAACCTGGGAGGTGGAGGTTCAGTGAGCAGAGACTGCACCATTACATTCCAGCCTGGGCGACACAGTGACATTCCATCTTAAAACAAACAAACAAACACCCCAAAAACTATTACGCTTACTACCATAAAAGTAACGTATGTCCATCAAAGAAAATTTGAAAACCAAAAAGAAAAATAACAATAAAAAAAACTTTAACCACTCACTGTTAGTATTCTGGGATATATGTTCCTAGTTATTCTTCCATGCAGAAAACAGGCTTAACTTTGCAGAGCTGTAATCACACTGAATATGATTTCGTATCGTGTTTCAAAAAATGTAACATTGCGCTGGGTGTGGTGGCTCATGCCTGTAATCCCAGAACTTTGGGAGGCCAATGCAGGTGGATACCTGAGGTCAGGAGTTCAAGACCAGCCTGGCCAATGTGGTAAAACTCCGTCTCTACTAAAAATACAAAAATTGGCTAAGCATGGTGGCAGGTGCCTGTAATTCCAGCTACTCTAGAGGCTGAGGCAGGAGCATCACTTGAACCCTGGACGCAGAGGTTACAGTGAGCCGAGATTGCACCATTGCACTCTAGCCTAGGCAAGAAGAACCAAACTCCATAGCAAAAAATTAAAAAATAAAAATAAATGTAACACTGCATGGTCTCAAGAGCATTTTCCATTCATTTTGAACGGCTCCCAAACAGAATACTAATTTTGATACATGGTATCAAAGCTCTAGATCCTCAAAGTCCAATGTCCTAATTTCTGCATTTATGAGACTATAGAAACTAAACCAGTCCCTCAACAATCACAGAGCTACCCACCGAATGGGGCTAATTATAATAAATATGTTATCCCAGATCTGACTCCAGAGTCTGTGCTCTTAACCTCTGCATCAACATTTTCAAACCACAGAACATTCGTGGATCAAGACCAGCACAGGCCAGAGAACACTAGGAAATGAAGTCTCAGAGCATATTATATATAGCAAAGGCGAAGACTGGGAAAAAAAAAAAAAAAAAAAAAAAAGACTTGTCCTCACCCTAGCCATCTGCTGCCTTGACGATCTGGCTGGGCAGCTCTGTGCTAGCCCAGGGCTGGCTGAGCTCTCCAGGAGATGGTTTAAAGTGGCTGTGGGCTCTGGGTCTATCACCCCATGTAGAGTGAGCAGAAGTACTGCCTCAGCTGCAGCAGAAAGTGGCAGAGCAGGTGGCAGATGCCACAAGTCTTCACAGACAACAGTGGGAGGCATATTCTCCAAGCCATCTGAAGCTCTGAACAGCGGCCATGACTGAGGGAGAATACAGTACGCACTGCATTCTGGTTTGGGAAACACATGGAGACACTAGGAGGGTGGCATACCCACCTGGAGCAGGCACAGAAGCTCCTTGCCCCTTCCTACACACCTATGTATCTCTTCCACCTGGCTGTTCCTGAGCTGAATCCTTTATAACAAATACTAAACATATTAATGATGTCAAATGGCTGAAACTTGACTACCTAGAAGCTACTCTGGACTGATTCAGAAGGTACAAGGTCTCTGATGGAAAACCAGAGAACTTTTGGTGAAGAATTTAAAGATAAGGATTTTGCAACTGGTACCATTAGAGGCATTCCTGACCACTGAAGCATATTTGTGTCTAAGAAAACTGAGAAAAAAATCAGTTTGGCTAGGTACAGTGGTGCATGCCTATACATCCCAGCTATTCAGGAGGTCAAGGCAGAAGGATTGCTTGAGCCCAGGAGTTGGAAGTCAGCCTGGGCAACATAACAAGATCCCATCTCTAAAATTACAAAAAAAGCAAAGCAAAGCAATCAGCTGTGCAAATATAATAGCATCTCAGAGCCCCTCAGGTGTGATCCTGACATAGCCAAAGCCAGCCATGGTGGATGCTTTCCCACCATGTGGAATTGCCTACTCAGCACGCACAGATGTGGGTAGTCGGTTCCAACACCAGAAAAAGAAATGAAATTTCTCTTGAATATGAGCTGATATTGCTGCATCTTATTCATCTGAAAGTATGAGATGCAAAAGTAGCAGCTTTTCAAAGCTTTAAGCTTTTAGAATTAAGCAAATTCTATTATAACCAATCCAATATATTCATTTTTCATATCTCAACTAAGATAATTTTTAGTACATGTGTAAATATGGAAGTGGTTATTGTAATGTGAAAGTCATTTGTGAATAAATATGCATGGTAAGCAAATTGAATGTTATGGTTACCGTGTGTTAGGAAATATAAAATCATTTTGCTTAAAAAAAAAAAATCCAGGAGAGATCCAAAATGGCCGATTAACAACAGCTCAGGATTGTAGCTCCCAGTGAAAGCACAGAGAGCGAGTGGACGCCGCAATTTCAGACGAATTTCTGTGGCCCACGAACTGGGAGATTCCCGGCGGAGGAGCCACACGT
>CAUYLG010012967.1:0-12557 GCA_963573385.1 Cacajao melanocephalus | reverse complement strand
TGTGGCCTCCTCTGTCTCACCCTTAATTGTTTCTGGCAATTCTGTGAATCTTCCTGTACCGTCCACCTCTGAAGATAAGGCCCAAGTGAATGTGGACATTGCTTGTGCTGTGGCTGATGGGAAAAATGCCTTTCAGGGCCTAGAACCCAAATTAGAGGCGCAGGAAGTATCTCCTCTTGGTGCTGCTGTTTTCCCCAAAGTGGAACGTAGCCCAGGGCCTCCACCAGCAGATACAGAGTGTCAGGAAGGATTGTCAGAGAACAGTGCCTATCGCTGGACTATTGTGAAAACAGAGGAGGGAAGGAAAGCTCTGGAGCCACTGCCTCAGGGCATCCAGGAATCTCTAAACAACTCTACCCCTGAGGATTTAGAGAAAATTGTCAAGATGGAACCCGAAGATGCTGGAGAAAAAATCAGTGGATCCCCTGAGCATGACATTTGTGATGACATTAAAGAGGAACATGCTGTGGAATTAGACACTGGCACCCCAAGTGAGGAGTTGAGCAGTACTAGAGAAGTAAATAAACAGACAGTCTTACAGAAGGAAGAGGAGAGGAGTCAGCCAACTAAAACCCCTTTATCTTCTCAAGAGCCCCCTGATGAAGGAATCTCAGGGACAGATGTGAGCAAAGGATCATCAAAGAATGCTTCTTCCTCGATAGATCCTGAAGTGATGCTTAGTAGCCCCCCAGGGAAGCCGGAAGACTCATCCAGTGTTGATGGTCAGTCAGTGGGGACCCCAGTTGGGCCAGAAATTGGAGGAGAGAAGAATGGGCCAGAAGAAGAGGAAGAAGAGGACTTTGATGACCTCACCCAAGATGAGGAAGATGAAATGTCATCAGCTTCTGAGGAATCTGTGCTTTCTGTCCCAGAACTCCAGGTGAGAGCTGGAGAATATTCTCAAGTAATTTGTGGACTCAGTAATATGTTTAATTTATTGATAAGCCACCTGCTTGCTGGCTGCAGTGTAGATAGTCCTAAAATCATTTCTATTTGATTTTGTAATGCATTATGGGACATGATTGTGGGGTTGAGGTAAAATGAGAGGGAAAGGATGAAATTTTACTTATTATATTAAATTCATTTACACATTAAATTGGTCACCTGACCATACTTTAAATGCCTGAAAAAACAGTAAATAGCTGGGTGCGGTGGCTCACGCCTATAATCCCAGCACCTCAGATGGATCACCTGAGGAGTTCCGGAGCAGCCTGACCAACATGGAGAAACCCCATCTTTACTAAAAATATGAAATTAGTCAGGCGTAGTCACATATGCCTGTAATTCCAGTTACTCGGGAGGCTGAGGCAGGAGAATCACTTGAACCCAGGAGGCAGAGGTTGTGGTGAGCTGAGATCGTGCCATTGCACTTCAGCCTGGGTAACAAGAGAGAAACTTTATCTCAAAAAAAAAAAAAAAAAAAAAGTAAATAAATATGGGCTAAGGCAAAGGAAAACTCTTCAGTGGAGAGAAGCTTGTAAAAGGCATCTTCTCTCCTGCTGTCAGTCAGAACCGATGTGAACTATCACTGGGATTTCTTTTTTTTTTTTTTTTTTTTTTGAGATGGCATCTCATTCTGTCTCCCAGATTGGACTGCAGTGGCATGATTTCAGCTCACTGCAATGTCCACCTCCCAGGTTCAAATAATTCTCATGCCTTAGCCTCCCAAGTAATTGGGATTACAGGCATGTGCCACCACACCCACCTAAGTTTTGTATTTGTAGTAGAGACAGTTTCATCATGTTGGCCTGGCTGGTCTTGAACTCCTGGCCTCAAGTGATCTGCCCAGCTCAGCCTCTCAAAGTGCCAGGATTATAGGCATGAGCCACTGCACCTGGCCTATTGCTGGGATTTCATAACTCAGGAAATTTTGCTCTGACAGCTGTGGTGGGCTCCCCATTTAACTTCAGATTACCCTGATATAGCTTTGTGCTGTTCAGCATTTTGTGAGCCACTAGGAGCCATTATAAGTACTCTTTGGAGGGTTTTACAGGAAACAATGGAGAAACTGACTTGGCTGGCATCTGAAAGGCGCATGAGTCAGGAGGTTGAGTCTGAAGAAGAGAATTCTCAGGAAGAGAACTCTGAGCCAGAAGAAGAGGAGGAAGAAGAAGCAGAAGGAATGGAAAGCCTGCAGAAAGAGGATGAAATGACGGATGAAGCAGTTGGAGACTCTGCTGAGAAGCCTCCTTCTACTTCTGCATCACCTGAGACTGCTCCAGAAGTGGAGACCAGCAGAACCCTACCAGGTGAGTT
This sequence comes from Cacajao melanocephalus, assembly GCA_963573385.1. Classification (NCBI taxonomy): domain Eukaryota; kingdom Metazoa; phylum Chordata; class Mammalia; order Primates; family Pitheciidae; genus Cacajao; species Cacajao melanocephalus. Next base: position 10,301 of record CAUYLG010012967.1, on the reverse strand, counting down.
AGGCAAGCCTCTACTGAAGGACCATTCTCACTTAACCTCATTGTCTAGAGGACAGTGTGCAGAGTGGGCAGTTTATAAACCAGAGGAAACCCTTTGGATCTCTTCTGCAGCCTCCTTCCCCCAAAACTTTTTTTTTTTTTTTTTTTTTGAGACAAAGTCTTGCTCATCACCCTGGCTGGAGTGCAGTGGCATAATCTTGGCTCATTGCAACCTCTGCCTCCCAGGTTCAAGCAATTCTCCTGCCTCAGCCTCCTGAGTAGCTGGGATTACAGGTGTGTGCCACCATGCCCAGCTAATTTTGGTATTTGTAGTAGAGACGGGGTTTCACCATGTTGGTGAGGCTGGTGTTTCACCATGTTGGTCAGGCTGGTCTCGAACTCCTAACCTTGTGATCCGCCCACCTTGGCCTCCCAAAGTGCTGGGATTTGGGGCGTGAGCCACTGCACCCGGCCCCAAAACATTTTTAATGTGGTACCTTTGTGGAGAACAGATACTTAGAAATTTTTAATTTGATTCTCATCCGTTGCTAGATTTGTATCAGCTTCATTCACTCTTCTTTTTTTTTTTTTTTTTGAGATGGAATCTCACTCTGTCACCCAGGCTGGAGTGCAGAGTAGCGTGATCTCGGTTCATTGCAACCTCCATCTCTCGTACTCAAGCAATTCTCCTGCCTCAGCCTCCTGAGTAGCTGGGATGATAGGCATCTACCACCATGCCCAGCTAATTTTTGTATTTTTAGTAGAGACAGGGTTTCAGCATGTTGGTCAGGCTGGTCGTGAATTCCTGACCTCGTGATCTGCCCACCTCAGCCTCCCAAAGTGCTGGGATTACAGGCGTGAGCCACTGCACCCGGCTGTTCACTTTCTTATATTGGTTCTTACCTCCTCTGTCATGTGTGAGGCTAAGAGCTACGTTTATTTGAGAGAGCCCTGCTTGTTCCTCATCAACACATAGTCTCTCAAGAGCTCAACAGAAGCCACACTTGCTCTTTAGACTTCCTTTCTCAATATGAAGTAGCTGATTATCTTAATGTCATCCCAATTAAGGCAGTTACACTACAGACTCTGCGTAGAGCTGACTTGACAGACTTACTTCTCATACCATTTTTCGACAACTTTTTCCTTGAATTGCTCCGTAATATTGAATAGAATTTGGCTGGGGTGGTAAATGTGGTGGAGTAGGAAGAGCAGGGGTGTCAGGGACAGAGAAACAATCTTTTTCATGTGTGCTACAAGGAGAGAACATCAAAGCTGCTGGAAAGGGCCGGAGCAATCATCGAGCTCGCAACAAGCGGGGAAGTCGGGCTCGGGCCAGCAAGGACACCTCCAAGCTGCTGTTGCTGTATGATGAGGACATTCTCGAGCGAGATCCACTCAGGGAGCAGAAGGACTTGGCCTTTGCCCAAGCTTATCTGACCAGGGTAGGCAAATTCTGCTTCCTGTTACTGCCAGTCTCTTTGCCAGTCTCTATGAATGTGGCTGCATCTCCTTCAAGGGAGGTGTTTTTAAAAATGCAATCTGTTTCTCAGTCTTCACAGCAGGCTTCATATTCCTCTCTCTCAGCTTTTCTGGCAAAAGATCTCTGTGACAGAACCACAAGGAGACATAGAGTTTAATCATAAGCATGTTTATTATTGGTACCCTGCCATCATGCTTCTGTTGCCTAGAGACTGGCAGAAAGATGATACCACCATCATCAGTGGGAGGTTGTGACTTTAACCGCGTGGGTTGATAAGGACCTTTATAGAACCTTTGGCTTGAGAAGAAAGATAGTGGGTATACTGTCCAGCGAGTGGATTTCAGGGAAGTACATTGCTCTTAAGGCATGAACCAGCCTAGGCGTGGTGGCCCTTGCATGTAATCCCAACACTTTGGGAGGCTGAGGTAGGAGGATCCCTTGAGTTTGGGAGTTCAAGACAAGCCTGAGCAACATAGGAGACCCCTATCTCTACAAAAATTTTAAAAATGAGCTAAGCATGGTGGTACATGCCTGTGGTCCCAACTACTTGGGGGGGCCGAGTTGGGAGCCTGTGGTCAAGGCTGCAGTGAATCATGATTGTACCACTGCACTCCAGCCTGGGCAACAGAATGAGACCCTGTCTCAAAAAAAAAGACATAAACCAGCCTCTTCCTGGTAGTGTCCTGAGAACTATGTCCTTCTATTGGTAACCACCTGGCTCCTTTATCCATCTGGAAAGCAGAGTACTGGCAATGATAGTCATAGCTAATATTTTACTGACGTTCCTAACTTATGTATTATTTACTCTTAGATTACACCCATGCTGAAATACATGTACAGACGCGTCTTATCTATTTTATTATGGGGCTGCAATCAGTGAGGGCTGTGACCTAGAGAAAAGCATTACCTGGTTTTACGGGTAGAGCTGTGGACCTTAGAACATGGTTTTTCAGTTGCTCACTCCCAGAGAAAAATCTTTACCTTGCCTATTGCTCTGTGTCTGGTATTAACAGCCAGACGTTAAGACCTGTTGGAGGGGCGACCTGTGATGGATAATTCTTAGAACTCTCTAACCATAACCCCCTCCCTTGTACCCTTATTGCTTGTTGTGGTCCAATTAAAGGGCGTTGATGATTGAAAGTCTTCCCGTGTAGGTACGAGAAGCCCTACAACATATCCCTGGCAAGTATGAGGACTTCCTTCAGGTCATCTATGAATTTGAGTCAAGTACCCAGAGACAGACAGCTGTAGATCTCTACAAAAGCCTGCAAATTCTGCTCCAAGACTGGCCTCAGCTGTTGAAAGACTTTGCTGCTTTCCTCTTACCCGAACAAGCTCTGGCCTGTGGATTAGTAAGTAAACGGGCAAGAAAAGTACCCCAGGACTTCTGGGTCACAGTGAGGCTGGGATTGAATGGGGTTGAATAAGACACACAGCCTTCCCCAGCCCAGAGTGATAAGAGCCTCTGTCTTTTCAAGGATTATCTTTCCAATCCCATTCTCCCATTTTCTTCACATGACAAATGAGAGGGTTTTACCTGTAGTTGCCAAAGGAGACCTTAGGCGAGTCATATGCTCTCTGCTCCTCACTGGTATCAAACCAGGCATTCATTTAACAAATACTTGTTGAGTACCTGCAACGGTCAGACAATTCCTGACCTCAGTTGCTAGGAATATAGGAATTATAAAAGACCAAAATCCTTGCCCTCATGGAGCCTACATTCTCATGGGGAAATTCAGATGATAACTCTGGAAAACATAATATATATAGCATATTTATAAAATATATAAAATTTAAAAATATAAACAGTAAAATATATAGTATGCAATGTTTTATAGTGATCATGTTTTACAGAAGAAAGCAGGAAAAGAAACTAGAGGGGTGGTTGAGGGATGGTATATGCAGTTTTATACACAGTGGTCTGGTGACATGTGAAATGTTGCAGAATAGGAGGCTAAACATGAGGGATAGCCCAGTTGTCCTGGGATTCTTGTCATGACTGATAAAAATAGGAATAAAGGGAGCAATGGGATTGTTCTAAGAGTTTTATGACAGTTAAATGACAGTGGGGTAGTTCTGCATATAATGTGTGATGCCCATTTTCTCTTCTGGTGTTGTTATGAGGATCCAATCAGTGTATATGTGAACAAAAGAAAAAAAATTTTTTTTTTTGAGACTGAGTTTCACTCTTGTTGCTCAGCGTGGAGTGCAATGGTGCGATCTCGGCTCACCACAACCTCCACCTCCCAGTTCAAGTTATTCTCCTGCCTTAGCCTTCTGAGTAGCTGGAATTATAGGCATGCGCCACCACACCTGGCTAATTTTGTATTTTTAGTAGAGATAGAGTTTCTCCATTTTGGCCAGGCTGGTCTGGAACTCCCGACCTCAGGTGATGGGCCCACCTTGGGCTCCCAAAGTGTTGGGATTACAGGTGTGAGCCACTGCGCCTGGCCAAAAAAATATTTTAAAGAGATAATGTCAGCCGGATATATGGTGGCTTACGCTTGTAATCCCAGCACTTTGGGAGGCCAAAGCTAGTAGATGGCTTGAGCTCAGGAGTTTGAGGCCAGCCTGGACAAAATAGCAAGACCCCATCTCTACATAAAATAAATTAACCTGGGTATGGTGGTGCACACTTTGATCCCAGCTATTTGGGAGGCTAAGGTGGGAGGACTGCTTGAGCTTGGGAGGTTGAGGCTTCACTGAGCCCTGATTCTTCCACTACATTCCAGTTTGGGTGACAAAAGCAAGACCTTGTCTCAAAAAAAAGAAGAGAGAGAGATAAAGTCTGGCCAGGCACAGTGGCTCATGCCTGTAATCCCAGCACTTTGGGAGGCTGAGGTGGGAAGATCCCTTGTAGCCAGGAGGTTTTTTTTTGTTGTTTTTGTTTTGAGGTGGAGTCTTGCTCTGTCGCCCAGGCTGTATAGTCCAGTGGGACAATCTCCACTCACTGCAACCTCCACCTCCCAGGTTCAAGTGATTCTCTGCCTCAGCTTCTTGGGTAGCAGGGATTACAGGCATGCACGATCGCGCCCAACTAATTTTTGTATTTTTAGTAGAGATGGGGTTTTACCATGTTGGCCAGGCTGACCTCAAACTCCTGATCTCAGGTGATCTGCCCGCTTTGGCTTCCCAAAGGGCAGGGATTACAGGCATGAGCCACCACGCCTGGCCTGTAGCCAGGAGTTTGAGACCAGCCTGTACAACACAGTCTCCAGGGATCCTCCCGCCTCAGCCCACCAAGCAGCTCAAGCTACAGGCGCACACCATGACCCCTGCCTGATTTTTAAATTTTTTTATACAGACAGAGTCTCACTATGTTGCTGGCCTTGAACTCCTGACCTTAAGTGATCCTCCTGCCTTGGCGTCCCAACATGGTGGGATTACAGGTGTGAGCCACCTTGCACGGCCTGAAAATTATTTGTAACATAAACTCTAAAGTGTCACATGAATTTTGGTGTCTGATTTCACAATCCAAAATACAGCAAACAACATGAAATATGTACATCGCTTGAAACTTTTGTTCACATCTTACTTACTTTGGGTTGGTGCCCACCAGTGGCTCCAGGTAGATGGAGGTTGGGGTTTTAAATTAGGTCTCATAGTTGTAAACTTAGAATTTTAAACCAGGGTTCTGTCATCGTTTGGGTCCTAGTCTATTAGTTCTTATCCTTATAACCCTCAAGTCCTGCTCTAGCTGTATAGTGACTCCTCTTTTGCCCACTTTCCACTGTGGTAGTTTGAGGAGCAGCAGGCTTTTGAGAAGAGCCGCAAGTTCCTTCGGCAGCTGGAGATTTGCTTTGCAGAGAACCCCTCACAGCACCAGAAGATTATCAAGGTCCTCCAAGGCTGTGCAGACTGCCTTCCCCAGGAGATCACCGAGGTATTCTTTCCTGGCCTGCTTTCTTCCTGTTGTCTTCTGCGCCTTAGGCCTTTCCCTTGTCAATTTCCCCAACCTACTCCATACCTTTTTGCCTCTGCAGTCCCATGGGCTTCCTGGAGGAGATGAAGAAGGCAAGGACTTTTTAGGCTTATCCAAAGCATGAAGCACTGGGATAGGGAGGGATTGCTACCTGAAACCAGAGCCTGTCTGATCTTAACAGGCTCAGGAATGCCATGGATGTCCTGGAAGGGATGTTCAAGGAAGGAAGTTCTGGGACCTGGGAGGGGCCTTGCCTCCTTGCTCTGCTTGGGGTAGTGCCCTAGCTGGAGATCAGTAGGGCGGAGTGGAGAGTGAAATCATCAGGAATCAAATCTAGTATTAATACCCTTCCCCTGTAGGCAGCTAAGGAGGAAGAGAAAGTTTCAGTATGCTTCATTATCAAGCAGAGGCTCTGTGTGTCTCCCAGTTGACTAGGAAAGCAGAACATGGAAGCACGTGGGACTGGTTGGGAAGGGAAGCCTAGAGAGGCTCTGGAGACTTCCTCTTTCCCTCTGTGACTCTCCTCAGCTTAAGACACAGATGTGGCAGCTTCTCAAGGGCCATGACCACCTACAGGATGAGTTCTCTGTCTTCTTTGACCACTTGCGCCCAGCAGCTAGCCGGATGGGTGACTTTGAAGAGATCAATTGGACTGAGGAGAAGGAGTATGAGGTACAGGCCCTGAGGCTGCTGTGGCCTTATGAAGGGGGAAGGCCCCACGTGGGAGGGATATCTGCCTGGTGTCTGTTCTGAGCAGCACCAACTCCTTCCCAGTTTGATGGCTTTGAAGAAGTGGCGCTTCCTGATGTGGAAGAAGAGGAGGAGCCTCCCAAGATACCCACAGCCTCAAAGAACAAAAGAAGAAAAGAGATTGGGGTCCAAAATCATGATAAGGTATTTTCTTTGTTTGTTTTTGAGACAGAGTCTCACTCTGTCACCCAGGCTAGAGTGCAGTGGTGTGATCTTGGCTTACTGCAACCTCCGCCAGCCTCCCAAGTAGCTGGAATTACAGACACACACTCAGCTAATTTTAGTAGAGATGGGGTTTCACCATGTTGGCCAGGCTCATCTCAAACTCCTGATCACAAGTGATCCACCTTCCTCGGCCTTCCAAAGGGCTGGGATTACAGGTGTGAGCCGCTGCACCCGGCCTAAAATCATGATAAGGTATGCCAGGTTATTGAAAATTATCTGTGTTTCACGAAGCAAGCCTTGCGCTTTCTCACCAAACATTTCTCCTGGCCCAAGGTTTGTAGTTCAAAGGCTCAGGATCTGAGGCCATCAGGGAGAACAAACCAAGGGTCAGGCTGATATGGACATGCAGAGCCCTTGGGAAAACAATGCAGTTGCTGCTGGGGCCCCAGGATTTCCTTGTTAGAAGGACTTGTTTCTCCCCCTTTTCTCTCTAGCTCAAGCTATTACCGTTGAGTCAACTTTTTCATTTTTGTTCATGTGAGAAAATAGAACCAGTTAAGGATGAGCTTGCTGTTAAAAAAAGAAAGTAGAACCAAGATTCCCCATGTTAATAATAGTGATAGCAGCTAATACTTAGTTGTATTACAAAGTGTCAGGCATTGCTAGGAAGTATTTTCATGGATTATTGACCCATTTAATTCTCACAGTAATCCTATGGAGAGATTGCTGTTTGCATTTTACAGAAGACAAAACTGAAGTGCAGTGTGCTGTTGGCAGGGTCTTATATTCAGTAAGTGGCAATGCTAGGATATGAAGTCAGGTAAGCCAGCTACAGAGTCTGCTGCTTCTCATGGCTCTTCAAAGAGCCTTTTTTTTTTTTTTTTTAAATTCATATTTCCTGACCAAATGTTTTAGAGTTCTCTTTCCTGGGGAGAAACTATTTCTTAGTAGCTGTATGAACTTGAACAGCTTTCAGTTTCTTCATCATAAATTGGGATAATAATGGTACTTAATGTCTTGGGTTTATTAAACAGTATCATTGAGTGAGCCTTCCATGGGTACAAAGCCCTCTCAGTGGGATTGGAAGAGAGGGGAGAGCTGAAGGCACAGAGAGACAGACACAAAGACATTGTATCTCATGATGGAGCTCTTCAGTGACTTTGCCTCAGGTTCTGTCTTAAGTATTTCTTGAAACATATGGGTGATTGGGATATGTCATTCTTTAGGTCATTAAGGGCTTGTTTCAGGGATTCATAATAGGCGTTAATCTAGTTCGGGCTATTAATTTCCCCACGCAATGTGATGATGATACGTAACGGAATAAGGCTGGGGCTGGGCACGGTGGCTCACACCTTTAATCCCAGCACTTTGAGAGGCCAAGACAGGCGGATCACTTGAGGTGAGGAGTTCGAAACCAGCCCTGGTCAATGTGGCGAAATCCTGTCTCTACAAAAATACAAAAAAATTAGCTGGGTGTGGTGGCGTGCGCCTGTAATCCCAGCTACTCGGGAGGCTGAGACATAGGAATTGCTTGAACATGGGGAGCGGAGGTTTCACTGAGCCAAGATCACACCACTGTACTCTAGCCTGGGCAACAGAGTGAGACTCTGTGTCAAAAAATAAATAAGTAAAATTAGCCAGGTGTGTTGGTGCCCACCTGTAGTCCCTGCTACTTGGGAGGCTAAGGTGGCAAAATCACTTGAGCCCAGGAGGCAGAGGTTGTAGCGAGCCATGAATGTGCCACTGAATTACAGACTGGAGCCAGATCCTGTCCCAAAAAAAAAAAAAAAATAGCATGGGGAGATGGTAGGGGGTATTGTGTTCCTATGGCTCACAACCTTAGCTTCCTCTCTTGGTACCAAAAATACAGCCGGGTGCAGTGGCTCACGGCTGTAATCCCAGCACTTTGGGGGACTGAGGCAGGTGGATCACGAGGTCAGGAGTTCTAGATAGCCTGACCAACATGGTGAAACCCAGTCTCTACTAAAAATTAAAAAATTAGCCGGGCATTGTGGCGCACGCCTGTAATCCCAGCTACTCGGGAGGCTGAGGCAGGAGAATCGCTTGAACCCGAGAGCCAGAGGTTGCAGTGAGCTGAGATCACACCACTGCACTCCATCCTGGGCAACAGAGCAAGTCTCCGTCTCAAAACAAAACAAAACAAAAACTTGGCAGCTAATCAAGCCCAGATATCTTCTAGGAGACTGAGTGGCCAGATGGGGCCAAGGACTGTGCCTGCTCCTGCCATGAAGGAGGTCCAGATTCCAAGCTGAAGAAGAGCAAAAGGAGGAACTGTAGCCACTGTGGCAGCAAGGTGAGGAAAGTGTCAAGGGTACTGGACCCAGGGTGTCAGAGCTGCTCAGGGCTACCAAGAATTGTACCTTATTGAATTCCTGAAAAGACGCATTTATAAATAGTATTCAGTACACACATACATGTACATATGCAAAATAATTGGAATCTGCTAGAAATATATGATAGATTTTGTTTTTTTAAAGAGAATCCTGTGAATAAAGCTTTTGGAATTGGAAAAACAAAATACCCGTTAAAATATTTCCCTCAGATTTTAGAAAACGAAATAAACCTCTGTCATGAAAATAGTCTCTTTAATCCTAGTTTTCTAGAGTGGAGTTGGTTGGCAGGAACAGCACAGTTCTTGGTAAGACAAAGGAGTTGTGGAATCCAGTACTCTACTCTGGGCCATTTAAAATCCTTGCAGCAGGGAGGCAGAGGTTGCAGTGAGCCATGATTACACCACCGAACTCCAGCCTAGGTGACAGAGTGAGACCCTGTCTCAAAAAAAATAAAAAATGAAATCCTTGGAGGAGTAGCTGGGCAACAGGGCACTTAGGAAGGCTCAGATGGAAGGATCACTTGAGCCAGGAGTGTGAGGCTTCAGTGGACGAACGTGGTCATACCTGTGTAAGTAGCCACTGCACTCTAGCCTGGGCAAGATAATCTGTGTCATCTGTGAGACCCTGTCTCTGTCTCTCTTTTCTTTTTGTTTTTCATTTGAGACAGGGTCTTGCTATGTTGCCCAGGCTGGTCTTGAACCACTGGGCTCAAGTGGTCCTTACACCTCAGCCTGCCAAGTAGCTGGGTTTACGGGCACGTACCACTACATCCAGTTGAAGCCCTGTCAACCAGATTGAAGCCCTGTCAACCAAATTGTTGGAGCAGGCATGCATGTTGGTTGACTTGGTGAGCATCAGGCAGGGCTTCTTCCTTTGGTGAGCCCCAAAGACACAGGTGATCAGGACACCTTTGACCCAGAAGACCATCCCTGCAGGTCTGTGACAGCAAATCCTACAAGAGCAAGGAACTCCATGAGTTGGTGGGCAGCAGCCCCCACCGAGAGGCTAGTCCTATGCCTGGTGCTAAGGACGCGGGGCAGAGCAAGGATGTGATGGAAGAGGAAGCCCCGGAGGAGCAGGAGAGCATTGAGGCCACCCAGAGCAGGACTGTCAGGACCACGAGAAAGGGAGAGATGCCTGTTTCAGGTGAGTGATCTGACTGCCAACCCGGCCCTTCTGTTTGTCATTCTCATTCTCCTGTACTCCAGACAGGAACCCCCATGAGCCTTTTCAGGTATGGATATACCACCTATTTCACTGATGGACCCATAGGAAGCCCTTCTCCTGTTCAGGCTTCTATCCTATGGGTTCCTCTTGCAGAATGAAGAGTGCTACAAAGTTCACACGATTCAACATTGTCTTGCATTTCCCTTCCTAAAACCCTTCCCCCTATCTCCAAATCTGCTGTAACGTACATCTGAAAGACTCGGGACATTCTCAGCTTTGGCAGTAGGACTTATCTTTGCGTAAGTGAGATTGCGCTCCCGACCTCCACCCAACTCTTTTATTCTTTATATTTTTTTGTAGAGATGGGGCTCTCACCATATTGCCCAGGCTGGTCTCAAATTTCTGGACTTAAGCGATCCCACCACCTGGCTTCCCAATGTGCGGGCATCATAGGTGTGAGCCACCATGCCGGCCCTCTTGTAGAA
>CAUYLG010012965.1:0-88199 GCA_963573385.1 Cacajao melanocephalus | reverse complement strand
AGCAATTCTCCTGCCTCAGCGTCCCGAGTAGCTGGAATTACAGGTGCCTGCCACTGTGCCCGGCTAATTTTTGTATTTTTAATAGAGACAGGGTTTCACCATATTAATCAGGTTGGTCTCGCACTCCCAACCTCAGGCGATCCACCCACCTCAGCCTCCTAAAGTGCTGGGATTACAGGCATGGACCACCGCGCCCCGCCTTAAACTTATTTATCATATTAATAAAATATATTCATTCAGTCTGTTCTTTAAAACTAAAACAAAGATTATTAACCCAAATCATCCAAATGATAGATTTTAAAACCTGTCCTTAAAACAAAAATAAATAAAAATAAAAGCACCTCTTCGATATTTTAATAAGGAAAAAAAAGAATGTCCTTGATATTACTACAGCAATTCTACAAACTTAGAAATAGGACAAAACCAGCACATTATCTAAGTAATAAAATGTAGAATCTTTACATTCATTGCATGAAATAGTGACATGCACTGATGCACAAAACACATGTGTTTCAAGGTAAGGCAACTTTCATTAATGAAAATGTAGCTGAATTCAAAGATAAGGGCTTTACACCAAGCTATTCCACTTACTAGTTATATGACCTGACTTGATAAGACATCTCTCTAAGTTCCAGGATTTTTATTTTTAAAATGAGAATATAAAATAATTAATCCTCATGGTGTTGGTAGGATAAATTTCGGCAGTATATGTAAAATATACTTTATAAACATTAGATATTAAATCCTAATGCTTGTATTTGATACTGTGAATCGTTTCCATGCATGGTTCCTAGTTCATAACTTCCACAATCATCGTCACAGTCTTGGTTATGATGTTGGGGAACTTCAGTTCTCAGAAGCAAGCCTCAGGAAATGGAAGCTTTCTCTCTAAAGTCTGTCCTCCTCTCACCTGCCTGAGATAGGACTGTAATCTGATTATAGGTTTTAAAACCCTCATTCTAGAGAGGGTCCTGCCCCCTACTCTGGAGGAAGGAGTGCTGTACAGAGGGATCAAGAAGAATCTATATGGACAAGCCTTGCTGAGTTTAGACCACATCCTTTTGTCCAATCACTTTTGACATAGTTTATGCTTTAATCATGGGCAATCAATGAAGTCCCATAAAAGACCCAAAGGATGGAGTACCAGGAGTTTCTAGGGAGCTGAACACATTGAGAATAACAGGAGGTGAAAAAGTCTTTCACATGCCAGAAGGTTGGTGCACCCCAATTCTACAGGGACAGAAGCTCCTACACTTGGAAATCCTCCCATACCTCACCCCATGTATCTCTTCATCTGGTTGTTCATTTGTATCCTTTAAAATATGCCCCCTAGTAACCCAGTAAATATGTTTCCCTGAGTTCTGTGAGCTGCTCTAGCAAATAAACTCAAAGAGGGTGTCTTGGGAGCGCCAACTTGAAGCCAATTGGTCAGAAGTCCCAGAGGCCTGGAATTGTGACTTCAGGGAAAGAGAGGATGATCTTAGGGGACTGAGCCCTCAACCTATGGGATCTGACACTATCTCTAGGTGGATAGTGTTGGTGCTGAATAGGAGGACACCCAGCTGGTGTCCACTGCTTGGTGTATGGTTAAAATCCCCTCATTTTTGGTCAGAGAAGTCTTCTTCTGTGTTGATTATTGTTGTGGTGGTGTGAGAGCAGAATAAAAACCCAGTTTAAGAGAGTTCTTCCCAAAGCACTGTGGTATACAGTAAACTGTGGTCCAATGGGAAAATACAGATTAATATAGCCAATAACAGTGTATGAGAAGCTTTTCTCCAAAACTCTTGCCAACACAGTACATAGCCAAAAATCATCTCTTTTTCTATTTGATAGAAGTATGACATATTTTATTTTAATTTATGCTTCAATGGTTTTGAGTGAAATTGGGCAACTTTATACGCCTTTAAAATGTCTTTCTGTATGAACTGCCTGCTGTTCAACTTTGCTGGATCGATGTCTTTTACACATTATAAAAGCTATTTAAAAATTAAGGACATTAATATATTTAATATATTTGACAAATATTTGAGCCATTTTTTCTCTTCTCATTTGACATTATTTTTGTCATGCAGTTATTTTATGTTTTATGGAGTCAAGCTTTATGATATCAAACTTTCACTGTCACTTAGAAACAATTTCTCTTATGCTGTCATTACAAAATACGTTCTCCTACATTTTTGTCTAGTACTTTTATTGTTCACCTTTTAAACTTATATAATTGACAATATCAAGGATTGGCAAAGATTTGAAGGAACTGGTCTGCTCATGTATTGCTGGTAGATTTATAAAATGATAGATCAACTTAACAACACAGTTTGACAGTGCCTTATAAAATAAAACAAATACTTTCTAAGTGATCTACAGTTCCACTCCTGGTCATTTGCCCAAGAGAAATGGAAGCCTATGTTCACAAAAAGACTTATGCATGGGTGTTCATAACAGTTTTATTCATAATAGCCAAATCCTGGAAACAACCCAAATATCTATGAACTAGAGAATGAGCTTTTCTGCACTACCCAGATAGGGGTCCATACAGTGTTGTTCTAGATTCCTGTCGTAACTTAAACTTTCACCATGTCCAGAGCCCTTGATGTCCTGCAAATGAAGGAGGAGGATGTCCTTGAGTTCCTTGCAGCAGGAGCCCACTTAGATGGCATCAACCTTGATTTCTACATGAAACAGTAAATCTATAAAAAGAAAAGTAATGATGTCGACATCATAAATCAAGGGGGACCTGCAAGAAGCTTCTATTGGCAGCTTGTGCCGTTGTTGCCATTGAAAACCTTGCTGATGTCCGTGGCATATTCTCTAGGAATACTGGCCAGAGGGCTGTGCTGAGGTCTGCTGCTGCTACTGGAGCCACTCCAATTGCTGGCTGCTTCACTCCTGGAACTTTCACTAACCAGATGCAGGCAGCCTTCCAGGAGCCATGGCTTCATTTGGTTCCTGATCCCAGGGCTAATTACTGTCTCTCACAGAGGTGTCTTATGTTAACTTACCTACCATTGCTCTGTGTAACACAGATTCTCTGCTGCGCTATGTGGACATTGCCATTCCATGCAACAAGGGCACTCACTCAGTGGGTTTGATGTGGTGGATGCTGGCCCGAGAACTGCATATGCATGGCACCATTTCCTGTGAACACCTGTGAGAGGGCATGCCTGATCTCTTCCTCTACAGAGATCCTAAAGAGACTGAAAAAGAAGAGTAGGCTGCTGCTGAAAAGGCTGTGACCAAGGAGGAATTTCAGGGTGAATGGACTTCTTCATCTCCTGAGTTCACCACTATTCAGCCTGAAGTTGGAGACTGGTATGACGGCATGCAGCTGCCCTCTGTGCCTATTCAGCCATTTCCTTCTGAAGGCTGGAGTGCTCAACCTGCCATGGAAGACTGATGTGCAGCTCCCACCACTCAGGCCATTGAATAGGTAGGAGCACCCACTGAATGGTCTTAAGCTGTTCTTGTATAGACCCTTAAGCAACATGGAAATTAACATTAATTTCTAAAAAAAAAAGAGATAAAGAGAATGGATATGAAAACTGTGATATATTTACACAATGGAACTATTCAGCAGAATAAAGGAACAAACCGCTGTTACATGCAATAACATGGGTAAATCTCAAAAACATGAAAGAAAGACACAAAGGAGTACTTCCTGTAGAGTCTCATTTCTATGAGGATCTGGGATGGGTAAAAACTAATACACATTTATAAAAGTCTGACTTCTGTTGACAGCCAAGATAAAGTAAGGTCTTACAGCCTTTCTCTCTTACCAGTGGTCACCAAAAACCCGAGAGAGAATACAGACAACAGCTACTTAAAGGCTAAAGTAAGCCCACTGGGAAGGGAGTAAAATTTTGAAAAAATAATTGGTATCATTGGGAATTTCCTGAATTCTTGTTTCCTCTTTTATCTTCTGGCTATGATGTGAGGGCAGGTGGAGTCCTAGAACTGTGCAGTCAGCATACAGAATTAAAATGGGAAGAAACATCTTGCATGAGGCAAAGATAAACAGCATGGCAGACATTTAAATATAAAGTATACTTAGCCTTTGAATAATACTGGTTTGAACTGTGCTGATCCACTAATATGTGGATATTTTTCAATAAATATATTGAAATTTGTTTTTAAGATTTGCAATAATTTGAGAAAACTCACAAACCATGTAGCCCAGAAATATAGAAAAATTGGTGTAAAAGTCAGGTGTGTTAACAATGCATAAAATATATGTAGGTACTAGTCTATTTTATTGACTATGAAATATACACAAATCCATTATAAAAAGTTAAAATGTATCAAAATTTACACAAAGACAGTATGGCGCTATTTGCAGTTGAGAGCAATGTAAAGAAACACAAATGCGGTATTCAATTATAACTGGGTGAGATTAACTATAGCACATACTGTAACACTGTACTGATTTTATGGCCACCTCCTATTGCTATCACAGTGAGCTCTAGTGTTGCAAGTGTCCACTTAAAATGCTCTGTGATGCCAATCATCTCCACATGAGCAGTTTGTCTCTCCAAGAAATTATGTCTCCCACTACAAAATGATCTCTTGTGGTTCTTGTGTATTTTTCATCATGTTTAGTACAATCCTGTAAACCTTGAATAACACCATGGGACCCACACAAAGTGTCAATAGTGATGCTAAAAGTGCTCCCGAGAATCAGAGGAAAGTTGTCATATTACAAGAAAAAGCTGAATGGCTTGATATGTACCATAAATTGAGACCTACAGTTGCAGTTGTCCACCATTTCAAGGTAAATGAAACCAGTGTAAAAACCATTGTTAGAAAAAACTTTTAAAGAAATTTGTGAAACCATCACTCCAGCTACATCAGCAGGCATGAAAACCTAGCCCTTTCTGTGAAATACATTTTATCTCATATTCTAACTATAGCTTTTGTGTGGGTACAGGATTGCTATAAGGCATACCTTTAAACTCTAATATGATTTAGGCAATAAAAGTCATTATATGGCAACTTAAAGCAAAAGGAAGGTGAAGGATCTAAAGCTGTAGAATGTAATGCCAGTGAAGGGTGGTTTGATAACTTTAGAAAGAGGTTTGCCTTTTAAAATGCCAAAATAAAAGGAGAAGAAGTTTCTAACGACCAAGAGGCAGCAGGGAGTTTCCAGATGCCATTAAGAAAGTCGTTGAGGAGAAAGGATATTTGCCTGAGCGGGTTTTCAATGCAGATGAAAAATAATGCTTTATTCTGGGGGGGTGGAAATGCCACAAAGGACATTTATAGTAAGAAAGAGAAGTGAGCACCAAGACTTCAGGAAGGAAAGGATGGGCTAACCCTAGTTTTGTGCAAATGCAGTCAGGTTCATGTTCAGGATTGTCTTTACCTATAAAGCCACTAACCCCCAGGCCTTGAAGGGAGAAAGTAAACACCAGCTCTCAGCCTTTTGACTGTGCCAGAAGAAGGCCTGGGCAACAAGAACACTTCTTCTAGAGGGGTTCCATCACTGCTTTGTCCCTGAAGCCAGAAAGTGCTTTGCCAGTAGGGTACTGCCTTTTTAAGTTCTTAGTTGCCAAAAATACCAATAAATTGATAATAAACAATGCCCCTGGATACCCAGAGTGTCATGAGTTTAACACCAAAGACATCAAACTATTCTACTTGCTCCCAAACACAACATATCTAATTTAACCTCTAGATCAGGAGGTCATAAGGATCTTTAAGGCTCATTACACACAGTATTCTATGAAAATGATTGCCATTGCTATGGAACAGAATCCTAATAGAATATCATTAAAAATGTGAGGAATTATCCCAGTCAAATGCCATCATTGTTATGGAAAAAGCTGTAAAAGCCCATTAAGCCCAAAATAATAAATTCTTTCTGGAGAAAACTGTGTCCAGATGTTGTCCATCACTTCACAGGATGTAAAACAGATCCAGTCAGAGAAATCATGTAATAGATTGTGGATGTGGGGAAACTGATGGTGGGCAGGGAGGTGACAAAGGGTTGTCATATGTGAATCTTGGAGATAATAGATACCATACCAGAGGAATTAACAGAGATAATTTGGTGGAGAAGAGTCCTTCAGAACCAGTGTCAGAGGATGAGGAACAAGACATAGAAAAAGCAGTGCCAGAAAATAAATTGATATCAGATAATCTGGAAGATGAGTTTGAATTATTCAGCACTGCTTTTGATTTCTTTTATGATATGGACCCTTCTATGACATGGATGCTGAAAATAAAGCAAATGGTGGAAGAAGAATTGGTATTATATGGAAATACTTTTAGAGAAATTTTGAAAAAGCAAAAAAAGTACATCAGAAATTATAGTGTGATTCCACAAAGTTACACTTAGTGTGCCTGCCTCTCTTGCCTCCCCTAGTTCTTTGGCCTCTGCCATCCCTGGTACAGCAAGACCAACCCCTTCTCTTCCTCCTCCTCCTCCTCCTCAGCCTACTCAACATGAAGATGATGTAGACAAATATCTTTATGATGATCCACTTCCACTTAATGAATAGTATATTTTTTCTTCCTTGTGATTTTCTTAACGGCATTGTCTTTTCTCTAGCTTGCTTTATTGTAAGAATGCAGTGTATCATATATACAGCATACAAAGTATGTGCTAATCAGCTGTACATGTTATCACCAAGGTTTCTGGTCAGCTGAAGGCTATTGACAGTTAAGTTTTGGGGAATCAAATGTTATACACAGATTTTCGGTGTATGGGGATTGGTGCGCGTAAACCCCACATTGTTCAACTATATAAATTTTAAAATACATCTCAAGATAAAATCTTTATGACCTTGAGCAAGACAAAAAGTTTGAGATCTAATGAGCAGACACATTTAAGATCAGTGGAGTGATTCATAAAGAAAAAATGAATATATTGGACTTCCTCACAATTAAAAACTTCTGCCCTTTGAAGAGTTTTAAAAACTTTTAAAAGACATTAATTTTTAAGCCAAATTGGAAGAAAATACTTCTGAATTATGTAGCTAGTAAAGGACATGCACCTAGAATGTGTAAGTAACTCCCAAAATTAAGAATAAGAAAACTTAAAACCCAGTTAAAAACTGGGAACAATGTGAGCAGACATTTAAACAAAGAAAATGCACAGATGACTGATAAATACATGAAAAGGGGCTTAACGTCATTTGTCATTAAGGAAATGCAGCTCAAAAACACAATGAGATATCACTACATACCTCTTACAATGGAAATAAAAACAAACAGTACCAAATTCTAATGATGATGCATAGCAACTGGTGCATTCATGCATTGCTAGCAGGAATGCAAAATACTGCAGTCATTTTGAAAATAGTTTTAAAGTCTTACAAATTAAATACATCCTTACTATATGACTCTGCAATTCTACTCCCAGATATTGGTCCAAGAGAAAAAAACATCCACACCTGGAAAACTATACATAAATGTTTATAGTAGTTTTATAGCATAATCATCACAATCTTCAAACAGTCCAAAGGTCTTTAGCTGCTAGATTGATAAATAGATGATGATACATTCATACAATAGAATACTACTCAGCCACATAAAAGAATACATTATTTATAACCCACAACATGGATGAATCTCAAATACATTACATTCAAAGAGTCCAGCCTCACAAGGTTATGTACTGTTTGATTCTATCTACATCACATTCTGCAAAAGGCAAAACTGTAGCAATAAAGAAGAGATCACTGGTTATCAGGAGTTAGCAATGGGAAAGGGACTGCAAAGGGCAACTTGAAGGAATTTGGAGGATAATAAAACCTGTTGATTGTGATATTGGGTGAATATGGGTTTACATGACTTTGCATTTATCAAAGCTCATTGAACAATACACCACAAAGTAATTATTTTGGTATAGATTAATATGCTAGTTCTCTAAGTTAATTTCTTCCCCTTTGACTATCAAATCTTCTCAAAAAAACTGGTCCAGGCATGGTGACTCATGCCTATAATGCCAAGACTTTGAAAGGCCTAGGCAGGTGGAACACTTGAGGTCAGGAATTCGAGACCAGCCTGGCGAACATGGCAAAAGTCTCTTTCTACTAAAAATACAAAAAATTAGCTGGGTATGGTGGTACACTCCTGTAATCCCAGCTATTTGGGAGACTGAGGCAGGGGAATCAATTGAGCCCAGGAGGCAGAAGTTGCAGTGAGCTGACATTGTGCCACTGCACTCCAGTCTGGGCAACAGAGTGAGACCCTGTCTCAAAAAAAAAAAAAATCATAAATGAAATAATTATGTGTAAACTCTTCAAATATTTATTAAAAAGTTAATTATTCTACATGTACTACAGCTTTAAGCAATGCTTTTTTTTTTTTCCATTAAAAATTGAGACAAGGTCTCACTCTGTCACTTAGGCTTGATCACAGTTCACTATAACCTCGAACTCCGGAGCTCAAGCTATCCTTCCACCTCAGCCTCTCAAAGTGCTGGGATTTTAGTTGTGTCCATTTATGGAATGTATTTTTTATCTATATATGTCTTTTTATGTTTTTTGATTTTGCAATAAAATTCTAATTCCACTGTTGAAGGTGGGGCCTAGTGGTAAATAATTGAATTATGGAGGTGGATTGCTCGTGAGTGGTTTAGCATCATCGCCTCTGTGCTCTTCTCATCCTATTGAGTGAATTCTTGTGAGATCTGGTAATTTAAAAGTGTGCAGTGCGCCCCCTTTGCTCCCACTCTGCCTTGTGAGACATCTGTGCTCCTTTCACTTTCCACCGTGATTGGAAGCTTCTTCAGGCCTCCCCAGAAGCAGATGCCATCATGCTTCCTGTACAGCCTGCAGAACCATGAGCCAATTCAACCTGTTTTTCTTTTTTTTTTTTTTTATAAATTACCTGGTCTCAGGTATTTATTTACAGCAATACAAGAACAGCCTAATACATACATATGCTGAGTTTTAGAATATATATTATGTGTTGTGCATACAAATATGTACCATTTAATATACATAAATCTATTTTCTATTTTCTAGTATGTAGTAAAATCTCATAATTTTATATATAGATAAATATATAGTAAAATGTTTAAAATCTTGCATGACATTATGCTTGCACATTATATAGACACTGTGTCTACATATATGTTGTATTTTGCTTTTCTTCTGGTCACTCTGCCCTGTTTGAAGTGTTTCCCATTGACACATTCATGATTTTTTTTTCATCCAGAAATATTGAGTTTCATTTTAACTGATGATCATGAAATATTTGTCACACACTGACTATGATTTTTTTTCTGATGGATGTTTTGAGTTTTGTCATGTAATGTGTGATTATGTCATAAAAGCTAGTTTTAAATTTTGTGAACAAACTCGCACATTCAAATATCTTTAAATCATGGAGTCACATAATTTCTAAATTCTATTTTGATTAAAACTCATCTGATTCTGTATGTCGGGTTTATAATCATTGATCATTTCTAAATTAGCTTTCGACTCATAGATACTCCAATACTTACTTTCTATTCAATTGTCATTCCCCAAAGATTATCAGTTATTCCTACAATGTTGCTAATCTTTATACATTTGCATGATTACGTTATTATAAATGGTATGAATCTAGCTGCACAGCCAGCTGGGAATGCCTGTCAGGTGTAGGGGAAGACACATGCTTAAGTTTAACAAAATTAGTTTAAATAGTGTGGAGTGAGACCAAGTCAAGTCCCAAGGCAAAATGTTATGACTTCTTGGGCGATACTTCTTGACGTTAAGAAAGTATCTTGCTTATGAATCAGAAGAGCCTGATATGACATGAGGAAGACGTATTGTAGAGTCAACCCTGAGAACAGGGCATTACCATTTCTTAGTTAGTCAGGGCTATTCAAAGCAAAATAGTAGGCTAATTATGCTTTCTGTAGTCCCTGGCATTTTACTACATTGTAAAAATATGAAAATGCTTTGTACTAATCTAGTCTATCCATCACAAGTGGATTATTTTAAATTTATCTGTTTATAAAAGGATCTTAAAACTAACTTTATTTGCAAACATTTGTAGAAAAATAAAGCCAGATCTTCTCTTGTGTTGGAGAAAACTTCTGATTGTTATTTCAAAGGTGATCCTACTTAATACACAGTGTTCCATTCAGCTCAAACAATCTCTCAGAAAGGTAACTTTGGGTCAGGAATTTAAAAAAATGTAACATCATTTATATTAGTACTCTTCTTTTTAGAAGAACTTATGGGTATGTCTTCTTATTCTTTGCTGTGGGTGTGGTTTAATATTTAGAATTTAAAGATATAATGATAACTATGTCATTATATATAAAATATATATGTATATATGTATACACATACACATATATGTAGCATCATACACTTTAAAAATGTAAGTGTAAAGATCAACACCTAAATCCCATGTAAAATATCTACTGCACTGAACACTCAAGGAATGAACTATTGGGTAATTAAATTCTCAGTTCCTTTATTTCATCCAGGACTCTTTCTCCCCATTTAGTTTGCTATTTCTAATATATTATGAACTAGGAAATTAGAAAGCAAAGCTTAATAAATTTTTTTATAAAGTAAGAATAGTCTGTGAATGCTGATCTAAAGGGACTATTCTGTAAGTGAAACACACATGCATTTAAGACATCTATTACCTGCGCAGAGGAATTTCAGCACAATTTTCAGATTCTCCGGATAGATTCTGTGTTGTTTTACCCTGCTAGAGGACAAAAGGACAAACACAATTTGTACTTGTATATTTGATTGTAACTATTGTTTAGCATTTTGTTGCCCTTAATTTTTTCCAGCATATAAAAAAAATTAACTTTGTGGTAATAGCTGTACTTCATTTTTTATCTGATTCTATACTGCTCAGATGCAATTTAAGGGGTGACTACTATACATAATCCCATTCTAACACTCATGATAATTATGCAAAATGAAAATGTTTTTCTCTCTTAATACATAAGAAAACTGAGGTTAAAATGATTGAGTAATTTTCAAAAAGGATACAACTAGGAAGTGGCATTGTTGAGATTCATGCCCTCTTTGTCCAACCCAAAATTCACAGCCTTCTTAGCATTTAGCCCCATGCTCTCTGACTGTTTCTTCTGGATTTGGAGAGAATGCTGTAGTCTTTAATCAGTCTCCTTTTGTCAGTATCTACTAACAGGGCAACCTCTCTAGGGAAATCTTTAAAGAGCCTATTTTCATTTTCCCTTCAAAGAAGAAAGAAGGGAGGAAGAACGTCCCCAGTGCTGGCCTAGGTTGCAGTCTGCATTCTGTGCTATCAGACCTGTAGTTGTACATTCTTGCTGAGATAGCCTAGGAAGCTCAGAATAAAAGTGACAGAAAAGTTGGTTGAATCAGAAGGTTCAAATACCACAAGTGCACCTTATGAAATGTGATCTGCTTTACTAAAACTCCATTGATTTAAATGCTAATTTCATCTAAAAATACCTCCGCATAGACATCTAGAATAATTTTTGACAAAATATCTGATTGCTGTGGCCTAGCCAAATTGACACAAAAAATTAACCATCACCTCCCTTCAGGTTTGTGTGAACTAGAATTAAAGAAGCCAACTTAAGGGAGAAAAGAACAAAAAAAAATTGTCTCAAATACTGTCACAGAATAGAAAAAAGATAAAACATTTGAGTGTTTGTAAGATAATTCATATGCAGGTTTGTAGTCTGTATTAGTCCATTCTCAAATTGCTGTAAAGAACTACCTAAGACTGAGTAATTTATAAAGAAAAGAGTTTGAATTGGCTCCTGGCTCTGCAGGATGCATAGGAAGCATGGCTGGGGAGGTCTCAGCAAACTTACAGTTATGGCTGAAGGTGAAGAAAAGGAAGCCTTCACTTCAGCCATAATTGTAAGTTTGCTGAGACATCTTACATGGCCAGAGCAGCAGGAAGAGAGAATGAAGGGGAAGGTGCTACACATACTTTTAAAGAACCAGATCTCATGAGAACTCACTATGATGAGAACAGCAAAAAGGAAGTCCGCCACCATAATCCAGTCACCTCCCACCAGGCCCCTAGTTTGGTATACTGAATTTACCCTAAATTTACCCTAGTTTGGTGTACTGAAAATAACTCAAAACTTTAAAGCAACCCCAGGCACCTGATATAAACAAATGCATATCATCTTCCTACTCTTCAAAGTAATTTACCCTCACATAGACCTCAGAGTATATTACATAATAAGGTTCCCCAAATTATGAGTTCACCATCACAAATCATATACACACATGTATGCACCAAGAAGACATCATGAAGAAGAGTGAGCAGAAAAAAAACAAAGTAAAATAAGATGGTCTGACCATCACTGGAAGAGGAGTAACTGAAATAAAACAGATACAGTTTGGAAAGGAAGAATCACAGCTTTCATTATTTTGGGTGACATGATTGTCTACATAAAGTACCCCAAAGAGTCCACAGATAAATTTTCTGCACCCATAGAAGAATATAACAAGTTTGCTGGAGACATTATCACTGCAAAAAAAAATCAGTTGAATTCCAGCTGAATTTCCTGTCGACACACAGGTAGAAAATATAATTATAAAAATGGATTATTTACATTGCCATAAAAATACACATATCTAGGAGTAAATCTAAAAAGATTTTTAAGCCCTTCATGGAAAAAATATAATACTATAACGAAATATATTAAAGAAAGTCTAAATAATAGCAAGATATAATGAGTTCGTACATTCAGAAATCAATACTGAAAATTTTCAATTCTTATAGATTTAGTGAAATTACAATAAAAATTCTAACATTCTTAGAATTACTTTGATAAGAAAGTAAGACTGTGGAGTATATGTGCAGAGATTTGAAAGTTATAAATAAAAACAGGCTGGAGAGACTCAAAACAGTGACCTAAAATATACAGAAATTTGACTTATGATGGAACTATACTGTAGATCAGTGACAGAAAATTTATGTGAAATTAAAAAATAAATTGATCTCTACTTACCCCCAAACAAATTCATAAGTGATAAAAATCTAATATAAAAGGTGAAAACATAAAACTTTCTATTGGAGAATAATTTTGCTATAGGAAACATGTCTTACAAAAGATATAAATATATAAACCATAAGGAATACATAAGAATCTCCTGCTCATCAATACTCCAGAAAGAGAATGAGATGTCTACCAACCTACCGGGAGAAGATGACTGTGATGCAAATAATTTATAGAGGCCTATTATCTAAGATAAACAAAGAACTCACCTAATTCTATAAGAAAAAGATAAGCAACAAAGGTGGGCAGAATATTTGGACTGACATTTAACAGAAGAAGCACTTGAGTGATTAATAAACGTATAAGATGATATTTAAACCCATTGGTAACCAGGGACCTACAAATTTAAAAAGCATACCTCCAAGACTGACAAAATTTGAAACGACGCAAGTGCTGGCAAGGATTTGGAACAAGTACACTTGTACTTCGGTGCTTGGAGTGGAGGGTAAATTAGAAAACAATTAAACATTGTCAATTAAAGATTACGTTCATGTTATTTAACCGAGAATTTTTATTTCTATATACCTACTATAGCACAGTGCTTCCCAGGTTTTCAAATGATGACATGTGTGAACAATGAGAGTATGCAAATAATGTATACTGGTGTAAACTTTGGAGATTATGAGAACATTTATAATGAGGCACGGATTTTAAAAGGTTTATTATGGTCTCTTTAGGTTATATAATTAATATTTTTAAAGTATATTTTTAGATATCTGGAATACATTTAATATTTATCTGAAATTTCTAAATATGATTTAAAATATTTGAGAATGTTCAATTTTTTTATGAATATAACTTTATTGGACCTATACTTGAAATTGCCATGTGCAATCCCTTATGACTCCTGCAGATGAACACTACACATACTAAAAACCAGCATCAGCAATAAATTTTGTTCACTAAAAGAGGTAGTAAAAGTTTAAAATTAATTTCTCAAAACCAATAAACGTACAACAGTTGAAACTATATTTAGAGTATAAAACAGATCTTCCAATTTTTTGTAAATTCTTGCAAAAATGTGAACATATTTTGAATTCAGTTGGTCTTTTTCATGTCCATAATTTCAAAATAATGCAGAAGCATTACTATTTATAAAGCCAATTGTAGTAAGCCTTTTTCCTAATAAGTGCACATTTGCCATAATTAAACAGAACTGTCTGATATATTTGAAGGCAAGAGTTCAGCGATAACATCTGGTAGCCCCAAAACCCCAAAGTCTTGACTAGTCTCACTTCTGCTTTTTGGCTGTGCTTGTTAGGCTGGGCTTTTTGGCCACCTGGAACACGAGCTCTAAGCAATTCCCAGGGCCCCTTATCAATCATGAGCAATGGTTCACTTTGAAGCCCAACTTTTAAAATAGATGTCCATATGACAAAGCATTTTAGCATCTGTGGATACTTAGTGTATTTACAACATGGATTACCATATCAGATTCCATTTTGCTCTTGTCATCCTCTGAGGAGAGTGTAATGAAGCATTTGTAACTTAATATGGCACAACTCTTGAAAAGGTCTCTTATAGAACAGTTATTTCACACGTGCCTCAGGCATGTGAACCAAAAATGTTCACTGAAGTATTATTTGTAAAAGCAAAAATTATAGGAAACAAACCAAATGTCCAACAAAGTACAATATATGAGACAACAGAATACTCCATTGTAAATGAATACATTCTAGCCACATGTAATTGCATAAACCAAGAGTATAATGCAAAGAAGTAAGTTAAAAATATAGACACGTGAAGCAATATATTGTAGACATTTACTTGGATTTTATAATACACTATACATAGCACATATTGTAAGTAAATAATATATTTTAAAAGAAAATAATAAACACAAAGTTTATGACCATGATTCATTCAAGAATGGAATGGGAAAGGATCAGAAAGTGACACAAGAGGGACTTTAAAGTTAACCGTAATGTTCTTCTGTCCCCATGAAATGGAGGGTGGCTGCTCAAGTGACCATTGTGTCCTTGATCTTTATGGCTTACTATATTTTATTCTTATTCATAATCTAATAAAAACAAACAATGAAAAGACATATCCTTGATGTTTTTAAATCTAAGTGGTCCCTAATATGAAAGCAATTATGTAAGTAAATGCAGCCATTACACTTAAAAATCCCTACTATTTATTATAACTGGAATAAAACAATATTCTATAGAGAATCTGGTCATCCTCTGAGGAGAGCGTAATGAAGCAGCCAGTGCTTGGAGCAATTTGTCCAGGAATTCTAGCAAACCCAGGCCTCACTAGGTAACCTCAGGATGGAGACCGCGTTCTATAGAGACCACATTCTATAGAGAATGTTGTTTTATTCTTCTCAAGAAGGTAATGTCTCTAATTCTTATTCATAAAGAAAATGGTATTTGTTTTGTATAAAAGCATCTTCTCTATTATTGTATCCTAATGCTTGGATGTCCACATTCACATTGCTAATTAAGACTGGATCTGCCACACTGGAGTACATAAGCGAGACATAAAAGCAATGGGCCAGGGAGCACATAAATCCATGGGCCTAAGATTTATCTATTTCTTCATTAACCTTATAATCGACTAATATTGGCCCATCACTAGGCCAAAAGAGGCGACCAAATCTGCCAAGATCTCAGCCTTCGGAGAGCTTATATTCCAAAGGAAGTAGAAAGTGTAAACAAATGCTACATAGGAGTGAGCTCCTATCTACACAGTAGACCCAGTAAAACAAGAAGGACTTCACTCTTAAAATCTTGAAAGTCTGCGTAAGAGTTGTGTAGCCACCAGATGAGAAATCAGATAGCTGCAAGGAAATTATAGACCACCAGGAACTCTTGCTGGAAAAAATGTACGTCAGACGCAGTTGGACTCTTGGGTTTGTACTGTATGTGGATGTGAGATCCAATTTTACAATACTTATGAACTGTAGGAACCCTAAGACAAGATCTTCTTAGGAAGACGTAGAATCAATGAACCCCTAGGAACTCTGCCATGCGGAGCTGAAAGGGAGATTGCCCTGTGGCTCTGTTTCCTAGCACAAAGTGTGTGGGATTCTCATGAAAAGTGTGATAAACTTACAAGGATTAAAAAAGATTCAAGGAATAAAGCTTTATAAAGAGGAACTACAATATGATAACAAAATCTGAACACAAGGAACTAGGAAACGAGCTTAATGAGTAAGTTTAAAATCCTCAAAGAAATAAAAAAGAGGATTTTGAAAAAGTAAAAAGCAAGAATATAACATGAGAAAGAAGCTAGATTTTTTGAGTTGTGTGACGTGAGTTGATCAGAAAGACTTTTTTGAGACATTGTTAAGAACTAAAAAAATATTGATAGTAAAGTAAATAATTATGTAATTTAACTGTCTTCATTATAAAGTTCCATTGGCAAGAATTTTGCTAAAGTGGTAAAGGAAATCCAGAGAATCTTTTCGCCTGCTGAGGAAATCAAATGATTCTACCTCACAGCAAAGTAATGCATTTACTAACATTACCACCAATATCACCTTAAAAAATTGCATTGTTTCTTTTGGTGTTTTGAGAATCCCTCTTCCGTGGGTCATAGACGATAAAGCAACTAAGCTACCTCTGGTACTTGCACATTGGTGTGAGTCTGTGTTCTTTTAATATTGTGACCCCAGTACAAATCTCCAGAATGCTAAATGTCATCTGCATTATTACTCTTTTCAATGTATTATGCTTCTATGATGCTTTTATTAATTATTGCTACATATTTTACTATGGCTTGATTATCAGGAAATGCAATAAATACATTAATCACTTTATTTAAATATCCTACAATGCAAAAGGCAAGTATCATTCTCATTTCACAGATGAGACAAACACCAAGAAGTTAGTAACTTGCCCAGACAACTGGAAGGAGATGGGGTCAAATTCAAACCTGTGAATTTTGTGTCCTGCATCTTCATACCATTAAACAAGAGGATAAAGAGGATATTTCTCTCTTTCTGTCTCTCTCACTTTTTTTTTTTTAAATTGAGATAGGGACTTGCTCTGTCACCCAGGCTGGAGTACAGTAGTACAAGGCTCACTGCAGCCTAAAATTCCCTGCTCAAGCAATCCTACCATTTCTGCCTGTCAAGTGGCTGGGACCACAGAGCATGCTACCATGACCAGATAATTATTTTTTTAATTTTTATTTTTTGAGACAGAGTCTCATGCTTTTGTTAGGCTAGAGTACAGTGGCGTGATGTCAGCTCACTGCAACCTCTGCCTACTGGGTTCGAGCAATTGTCCTGCCTCAGCCTCCCAAGTAGCTGGGACTACAGGCATGTGCCACCATGCCTGGCTAATTTTTGTATTTTTAGTAGAGACAGGGTTTCACTGTGTTGGCCAGGATGGTCGTGATCCACCCACCTCAGCCTCCCAAAGTGCTGGGATTACAGGCACGAGCCACTGCGATCCGCCCATGCCCGGATAATTTTTTAAAATTTGTTTTAGAGACAGGGTCTCACCATGTTACTCAGGATGATCTCAAACTCCAGGGCTCAAGCGATCCTCTCACCTCAGCTTCCCAAAGTATTAGGATTGCAGACCTGAGCCACTGCACCTCCCAAAAGGATCTTTCTCATCAACCCCAGTGACCTAATGCTCAGGAAGCAATAATACTATTTATGGTCCCTTCCATGCCATTTATAATTTTCTATATACTACATATGTACACATATGCTTTCACAAAAACATTTTCAACATCAGTAAACATAGTTACAGCACCATCTTAAATGACTATATATATATATTCCAGTATATAGATAGGCTTTGCTCCCAAATTTGTATTATTATAAATGTTTTGATAAATGCCTTTGTATCATATACATTTATATAGTATATATACAGGTATATAACATATATGTGTGTGTGTGTGTACATTTATCTCATTATTTATATAATACACATTTTCCAGAAAGCATAGATGATTATTTGACAAATAAGATATTTCATAGCTAACATAAGAAGAAAATTTTGTGGGCTAAGCAAGAGACTGGATATCTACCAGCACTAAATGTGTGTTCCAGTTAGGAATTAGCCAGCAGTAGTGTTGGGTCATCATGTCAGTATACTTCATAGATTCTTTAAGAGGATTGCTTTTTTCTAATAACTGTGAAACCTTAATGTATGCCATACAAGCCATAGTTTTATGCTACTTACCTGTGAGCCCTTCAAAGAAAGGTAGCAAACATGTAGTGTAGTCTCATCATATGTCTGCAAGAAAAATAAGACATAGCAATCATAATCCTTGATTTTCCTGCCTAAAGCTGACAGCGGATTATGTGAAAATTTGACTTTGGACGCAGCATTCTTGATAAGAACCCCTCCTTCTGTTCCTATCTTGTTTGCAATCAAATATATTTGCTTCAGGAGAGGTCTAGGCAAAATGCTAAGGAAGGTGAGGTTCTGGCCTTCTGCAGTCTGAACTTTTCATAAGGCCCTTAGGAAAGGCCTTTGGGGTCATCTTTTGGGATAGCTAATAGCCATACAATGACCCCAAACACTTGCCTCAGAAGTCAAGGTCTCCCCCAGCAACTCTGAGGGAATATGTGGCAGTTCAATCAATTAATCCATGATCGTGTGCAGAGGGAAAAGTCCTAGGAGCTGTAGCTTATTTCTAAAGAAAGTAAATTTTAAGGGTGGTTTTCCAAAACAAACAGTAACAATAACCACAACAAAACACATCCAAGCAGGAGGTAAGGACTTTTACATGGCCCACCAGAGTACAGAAGGAGATAGATTCAGCGCACTCAAGTTGTGTCATACAGAAACCATCTCCTTGACCTAAGGCTTCTTGAAGATATGTCTGTGAGCCTGGCTGCTTCCAACAGAACCAACGTTTTGATTGAGTTGTATCTGAGGGGCTTTTGACTCTATTATGGGAGTATCGGCTGTGGGACTTCTTGAAGCATGATTCGAATCCCGCTGCTTTAGTGTGTTTTAGTCTCTTCTTTCAGCTTTCCTTGGTGATTAGCATAATAACTAACACGTCATAAGCAGTATTGGACATTGAGAGCTTTCTGGCATTCGTCATTTCCCAGCCCATTCTATTTAATTAAAATAACTCTGATTATATGTGTCCCAGCTAAAAAAGTTATTTCTAAGCCATCCTTGCAGCCATAGGTATGTTACATCCTTCCAGCCAATGAGATACAGGTGGAGACTTGCTGAGGATTTCTGAGAAAGTTTTACTTTCTGAAGAAAAGCATCACCCTTTTATCTTTATTATTATCCTCTTCTTCCCTGAAGGTAAAGTGGTTATATTGGAACCATGACTGAGAACAATACATGCTAAAGGTAGAAATAGGAGCCTAGGTCTTTCATATTACTTTGGCATAAGCTCTGATCTATAAATCACACAGATTTCTTATTGCTTGGAAAACACACACACACCCCCACACACCCACACACACACTTGGTTAAGCCATTGGAGTTGTTTTTCTGTTTCATGAAGCCAAATGCAATTCTGTTGCTTAGAACACTTACCCAGGGCAATTGAGACGCATGATTCTCCAGACTCTGCACACCCAGGAAATACAAGGTAAAATTTCACAGTTGCTTAATCAAGAAAAGTTAGGAGGTAAGTCTCTTTCTAAATTAAGCACATGTATTCCAAAATACAAAACAAGTTATTTTATTTTTTGCATTTTCTGTTTCAGTCTCCTTCCGCATAGAAGATAACATTTAGCTAGCTTTGAACATTTTGAAATCTAAAATATATAATTTGTACAACATTTGAAAATTGAAGTTACATTTGATGCTGCATGAATAAGTATTAAATTATGAACCAATCAGGATTTGAAGTGGTGTGTGATTCTCTTAGAATATTTGATTTAAAAATAGATGCAGGTGTAATCAATAATGCATGTACATTCAATCAAGAATCTTGATTTTTGCTCAGGTTATTTAATTAAAATTTCAGAACATTAACACATTTTTAAGTTCTGTTATGCTAAGAAACTGGTTATTTCTCCATAGAAACCTATTTCTAATGTCCCTAGAACTGTTGTTTTAAGAAGAGAAACATTTAAAAACACCCTTTTTAAATACCCATGTCTCTGTGCTATTGCAGTGGAGTGATAGCAAAACTGAGTGTTCTATTTGTTCTCTGCCTTTAGTGTTAGTAGTGCTATCCAGGGGACAAGAAGCAAATGTAACTAGAATGTTTTCCTATTTTAAAAGATGAAAATACTCAGGCAAGAGAAAACTCAAGCACACATAAAACCAACATTGGTAGAAAGGGCTCACACTCACTTTTCAGGTCAATACAAAATGAAGTGAAATGGATGGAAAATCTCTATTCTTTCCCATACTATAAATGCAGTCTATTTTGAGGAACTATTCCCTCCACATTCTATCCCTGCAATTTTGTTGAAAGAGGCCAATCACAATCCTCTGCCCTCTGGTATCTAGCTTGTGTAAATGTGAAAAATGTGTCACTTGAAGTTTCCCACTTCTATTTTTTCACTGGAGCTCAAGAAAAACAGAACCATTATTTTCTTTCTTTCATAAGGTTGTGATTCCAGAGATGTTTGTGGTAAGGTCTAGGCACCCAGGAATCGCCATCTTGAGAAAATAACCACAGAAAGGAAAGCAGAAAAGAAAGAATAAGATCCCTTTCCTTTTCATGATTTGGTTATCCCAGCCAATTAATTCTCTGTTTTGATTAAGTTAATTTGCTTTTCAGTCCTTGCCATACAAAAAGTCCTAACAATACGATAATGTGATTTATCATTGTCTCAGTCAGTTTAAGCTGCCACAGCAACCAGGTACCACAAACTGGGTGGCTTCTAAACCACAAAAATTTACTTCCAAAGTTCTGGAGCTGGAAGTCCAAGATCAGGATGCTAGCATAGTTAGGTTCTGGTGAGGCCCTCTTCTGGGTTTCAGAGTGCCATCTTCCCGTTGTAGCCTCACATGAGAGAAAGAGAGTGGGAAGGTTCTCTTGGGTCCCTTTATAAGGTGCTAATTCCACTCATGAAGCCTCCACCCACATGACCGCATTATCCCCCAAAAGGTCCCACCTCCTAATACCATCCCACCGAGGGTTAAGACTTCCACATGTGAATTCTATAGAGACATAGATAGCCAGTTCCTTACCATTATTCATTTAATAAAACATTTATTTATTATATTAGTAATAAAAGATGTAATCTAGCTTTTCTAGACTTATGATTTTGCCAGAAAGAAACACTAAAATAACTCTAGTATGCAATATGTTATCTCAAATGCTCCAAGATGCCTGCAAAAGGAGTAATTGATGGAAAAATCAAAGTTGGTTTCAAATAATTTGCATTGTCAGAGCTCAGCCTGGAAGAAATTGGAGAATGAGTAGAAAGTGGAAGGACATCATGAGGAGTAGGTGAATACAGACATGAATAGGGGCATAAGAGTGTGAAAGTACAGGGTATGTCTGTGAGTACATACAATGGTGAATATCTTGACAAAGTTAGGACACGAGTTATCTCTGTATTACAGCAATGAAGGAGATAAAGCTTTAAGTGCAGAATGGTGGTAGATTCCTAGGACCAGACCCTCTGTGCTACGGAAGTGCAGTCATTGAAGGATTTAGGTTTAACAATAGAAACGTCATTTTGTTATTGAAAAAAATCCGGGAAACTGACAATGTGAAGAAAAAATATCTGACTGATTAATAGATTCTAAAATAAAGAAACTGAAGATAAAGATCCCATTTAAGAATCTCTTAAAATAGTGACTACAAAGGCTAAAGTGAGCCCATAATAAATATAATTATAGAAACAGGAAAATTAATTATTTCAGAATATTTTAATATAAAAACAACCCTAGAGGATACCCCTAATATTGAAGTTAGAAAGAGAAGGGCCTAGAATTATTTTTAGCGTCTCACTTGGTCAAAAGCTTGGAAAATGTTGATATAATTTTGTGAATCCCCATGGAATATGGACTGAAGTGCAAGAATGTGGAAACGGATGATGAATTCAATCTTCAATATATTTAATTACTGCTTTAATAGAAAATCCAGGAGAAGTTGCCCAAAGGGCAGGTGAACATATGGGACTGGAGATTAGAAAGAAGATTACAGCTATAGATAAGTTGGGGATTCACTAGAGTATAAGTGATAATATAATGGGAAGTAATGTGAATGCCCAGAGATAACATATAAGATGAGAAGCCTAGAGGAATACAGAGGACTGTGGAGAATATCAAACTATATAGAACTGGGGTGGGGGGGAAACAGTGAACATAACTGAAAAAGAATGGCTGGCTTTTCATCAGTAATAACGATCTGAATTCACATTCTTGATCCCACCCCAACCTTTTTTTTTTTTTTTTTTTTTTGGCCAACTCTTTGCTAGAGATTTCAACAAATAAAATAACCCCATTAACTGCCTCTACAGGAAATCCCTTTGCTGCCAAGACTTGAGCTCCTGAGAAGTAAAAGTAAAAAGGCTTGTCATTATTTGTGAAGTTAGCAGAACCTGGAGTGAAGACCAAAAAATTATACCACCTCCCTAAAATCAGTTAGATAAGTGGGGAGCTGTGCCTTCCCACCTGTCAAGTCCTGGAGGAGGCTGCACAATACTCTCAGTGCCAGCGGCCCAGCAAAGAGTCTCCCCTTGTGGGCTACACAGATAGTCCATGTGCCTGGAAGAAAACAGTTCTCCCCAGGAGCACTTGGAAATGTCTAAAACACTAAGCAGTCTTCATCACATGCATACGGTCTGCATCACATGCATGTTTCAGTGAAAGGGGTACCAATTTTTCAGCTGACTCTATACACTGCCTCATAAGGAAATGACTCGTATCTTCCAATTCCTGCAGTTTTGCCAATGCCTAAGATACCTCCACATCCTTGCCCTGTGCTAGGATGAGCCTCTTTATTTGTGGATTTTGTGGATTTTGGATTGTGTGTGTGTGTGTGTGTGTGTAGATATATATGTGTGTGTGTGTATATATATATATGTATGTATATATAGTGGTATTTATATCTTAATTAAATCAAAGTTTATTTGTGTTGTTTGGATCTTCTATGTAAGTCACGTTACTCAGAGAGCATTTTTAAAACTACCATTAGCCCCGTGCTAGGAGGTGGGAGTATCTTAGGCATTGGCCAACAGCTGCTAGTAAGCAGTTAGGAACCCCACTGCAACAGAAAGTGAGTGGCCAGTGGGTGAAGCTGAGCTCAGCTTCCTGTCAGATGAGTGAGGTCATTAGATTCTCACAGGAGCCAGCACTCTATTATGAACGGCTTATACAAGGGATCTAGGTTGCGCACCCCTTATGAGAATCTAATGATAAATGTAATGTGCTTGAATCATCCTGAAACCATCCCCCCACCTCCCTGCTGTCCATGGAAAAATTGTCTTCCACAAAACTGGCCACCGGTGCCAAAAAGTTTAGGGACCTCTGTCCTAGCATATAGGGATGTAGAGATTAAATCGTAAGAAGGCAAAGAGAAGCAGTGATCCATTTTGGAAAAAACTTGCTAAAAATAGGGGAAAAGACTTAATTGAATAATAAGAACAGGAAGTTTCTGTTAAGGCAAAATAAATGAAAAAGATAAAACCTTGAACAAAAAAAAAAATACAGCGTTTCAAGAGGGTGCAATTAAAGCACAAAAAAAGAGCTTTCTGGAACCAAAGAAACATTATATTTGAATTATAAAATTTGGTACAGGAATAGAAAAAGAGAATGATTGCTTTAGTGGTCTGAAAAAGTCATGGAAGAACTATCCAACAAGCCAACAACAAAATGTAGAAATCACAAGGGAAAAGATAGAGTAAGAAAGAGAATTCCAATGCCTATAGGATCTTGGCATATAATATAATTGTGTGGATTAGTTTAGTAATATGACAATAGGAAGAGATATAAACTGTGACTGAAATAGAGAGTCAATACCCTACTTAAGAGATATTTAAGTTTTATTTTTTTAAGCACTCAACCAGCCAAAAGTAAAATTGTCTCCAGGTAAAACTCTGTAGAGTATATTACGTTTTAAGACCAGTAATAGAGAAGATTTAAATACGTACAGTTCACATACACAGAGTACTGTGTTTATATATATAGAATAACATATATTCATTCATTTATAAAAACCTATATATATTTATATGTACTTAAAGGCATACATTTGGAACTGTATTCTATACTGTCTAACCAAATCCAATAAACCAGAAATTAACAAACAAAAGTACTAAGACAAATTGAACACCTTGAAAATATCCAACCTAAGTTGAACCATATGAAACTATGATATTTGAACATTTTAATCTATGAAAATAGTAATTCATATGGATCAACCTGGTAACACCCTTCATTAAGAAGGTAGAGCATCCCCTTGTTTGACCTCAATTGGGAACATATGTATTGGATGGCCCAAATTTTACCTTGAAACTACTCTGAGTATTAATTTTTAGGGTTATAAATAAATATTAGTAGGCTAAACAGTCAAGCCTCGTTATTTGTGGATTTTAGAGATATATAGATATCCAAGATGTATAGATATATAGAGATAGAGATATCCAAAATACAGTGATTTTTATATCTTAATTAAATCAAGTTTATTTGTGTTGTTCAGATCTATGTAAGTCACATTACTAAGATAGCATTTTTAAGACTACCATTATGATAAATTCATATATTTTTTATTTAATTTTGTCAATTTGTTCCCTATATAATTTGAAGGCATGTTGTCAGATCCATATAAAATAGGTTTGTTGTATCTTCCTGGTGAGATGACTCATAATTATTCTGAAATTGATCTCTGTGCCACACTTGCCTAATGTTTACTTTGCCTTATTCTGAGGCATAACCCGGAAAGCCTGGGTGTTTACCAAAGCCTTTTTTCCTGGGTAGACGTTGATTTTCAATATTTTTCCCAAACAATATCTGCTATAAACGTTGCTCCACTTCTCAACTTCTCAACCATTGCTCTAGAATTGTCAAATGTCTCAAAATCTGACATTTCTAGGGCATTCTTTCTCTATGACATTTTATACTATCCAGTCTTTGATGCCTTTGTAACTATCTGATTGCATCAGATAAGATATTTTAAAAGATTGTGGATTTTTAGAGTAGTTTTAGATTCACAGAAAAATTGAGTGGAAAGTACAGAGATTTCTCACATAGCTCCTATGCCCTCACATGCATAGCCTCACCCATTATCAACATTCTCTGCTAGAGTGGCATATTTGTAACCATTGAAAACCTACATGGCACATTATTATCCAAAGTTCATGGTTTATGTTAGGGTTTATCCTTAGTGTTATTCATTCTGTGAGTTTGGACCATGTAAAATGACATGTATCCACTATTAGGATTATCATACCAAATATTCTCACTGCTCTAAAATGCTCTGTGTACCACTTCACTCTTTCTCACCCTCAGCCACTACTTTCTCAACAGTTCTGCCTTTTCCAGAATGTCATATGATTTAAATCATACAGATGTAGCCTGTTCATATTGACTTCTTTTCACTTAGTAATATACATTTAAATTGTCTCTATATCTTCTCGTGGCTTGGTAACTAATTTGCTTTTAGCTCTGAATAATATTCCATAGCCTGTATTTACCACACTTTATTTATCCATTCGCCTACTGAAGGACATGTTTGTTGCTTCCAAATTGTGGCAATATGAGGAAAGCTGCTATAAATATCCATGTGCATATTACTATGTGGACATAAATTTTCAACCCCTTTGAGTAAATATTAAGGATCACGATTGCCAGATCATATAATAAGAATATATTTAGTTTTGTAAGAAACTGCCATGCTGTGTAATGAAGTGGCTGCATCATTTTTGCATTTCCACCAGGAATAAATGAAAGTTCTTATAGCTTCACATCTTCACCAGCATTTGGTGGTGTCAGTGTTCTGAGTTTAGCCATCCTAGTCGGTGCATAGTGGTATCTTATTGTTGTTTCAATTTGCATTTCCCTGATAACATAAGATGTGAAACATTTTTTCATAAGCTTATTTGTCATCTATGTGCTTCTTTGGTAAGGCATCTGTCACACTCACCAAAGGTCTTTGGCCCATGTTTTATTTAAATTTTTTGTTTTCTTATTTCTGAGTTCTAAGTGTTCATGATATATTTTGGGTAACAGTTCATCAGCTATAATTTTTGTAAATATTTTTTCCCAGTCTGTAGCTTGTCTTTTTATTCTCTCAACAGTATATTTCACAGAGCAGAAATTTTTTGTTGTAATGAAGTATAGATTATCAGTTCTTCTTTTCATAGATCATGCCTTTGGTTTTATATCTCAAAAGTCATTGTCAAACCCAAGGTCATCTACAAATTCTCTTATGCTATCTTCTAGGAGGTTTATACGTTTGTGTTTTATGTTTAGGTCTGTGATACATTTTGAGTTAGTTTTTGTGAAGAGCATAAAAACATGGATTTATGTTTTTTCACGTGGATACCCAGTTGTTGCGGCACTGTTGTTGAAAAATTTATCCTGGCTCCACTGTATTATTGCCTTTGCTACTTTATTAAAGATTGGTTAACTATATTTATGGGCTTTCTGTTCCATTGATCTGTCTATTTTTTTCACATATACCACACTGTCCTGATTACTGAAGCTTTTTAAAAAGTCTTGAAGTTGAGTAGTGTCAGTCCTCCAGCTTAGGTCTTCTCTTTCAATATTGTGCTGGCTAATCTAGGTCTTCTGCCTCTCCATATAAACTTTAGGATTAGATTTTTTATATATACGAAAGTACTTGCTAAAGTTTTGATTGGAATTGCACTGAATCTACAATTCAGATCAAGTTGAAAAGAACTGAAATCCTGAAAATATTGAATCTTCATATCCATGATCATGTTATATTTCTTTCTTTAGTTCTTTTTTGTTTTTTTCAACAGTTTTGTAGTTTTCCTCATATAAATCTTGTATGATTTTGTTAGACTTACACTTAAGTATATTATTTTTGTGGGTGGTAATGTAAATGGTATTTATGTTTAATTTTAAATTCCACTTGTTCATTGCTGGTATATAGCCTTGTATCCTGCACCCTTGCTATGACAGTTTATTCATTTCAGAAAGCTTTTTGTTGTTGTTGATTCTTTTGAACTTTTTCATAGAAAAAAACCATCAAATAGGTTTTATAAAATTGGGCTGGGCATGTTGGCTCATGCCTGTAATGTCAGAATTTTGGGAGGCCAAGACGGATGAATCACCTGAGATCAGGAGTTCAAGATCAGCCTGGCCAACATGCTGAAACCCTGTCTCTACTAAAAATACAAAAAAAATTACTGAGTGTGGTGGCAGGAGAATTCCTTGCACCTGGGAAGCGGAGGTTGCAGTGAGCTGAGATCGTGCCATTGCACTCCAGTCTGGGTAACAAGAGCAAAACTCTGTCTCAAAAAGATAACAAATAAATAAAGATAAAATTATTATTTAACCTTCAGCTCTCAATGAGAAATTTTCTCTGATATGAACCAATTAACAGTGCTGGGAATAGAAAGCCATTTTCAAGATATATTTGCCTAATTAATTTGCAGCATGAATTAAAGAAGATAATGGATGTAAAATTCTCAGTGTAAACTTGGCTATGGTAGTCACTAAATAGCTGGTATCTTTTTCAAAATTATTATTTTAGAATTTTGATTAAGATGAAAAGGAGAATAGCTGCATTAACAGGGAAGGGGATTCAACGGAGAGTTTTTGAGAGTCAAGGATACATGAATAAATTTATATCCTCACGATAAAACAACTTTATAGAAGCAGAAAATGAAATTGCAAAGAAATGTATCAAAGTTCTGAATCACAGAGATGAAATTAAAAAAATATATATAAGACCTGTTATATCTCAGAGTTCTGTCACTGGAAACTCAGACAGCCCATAAACAACTTTTATATCTGGAGAAACTTAACTGATTATTATCGCTGAAGGGGTCAGGAAGAGTTATGATCTTGAGTAAAAATGAATAAGTATAGTTTTAGAACTATGCATACTTCTTTTACTGAAATAGGAAGAAGTGCTTAACCTAAATAAATAGCTGCATTCTACTTAATTTCTTGGACAATAACTGGATTGAAAAAACAGTATAATCTTTACTCATTTACTTGCCAAAAAAGGACACAAGGAAATAAAGTATAATGTTTAGAAGCTTAACCTTTAGAAATACCAAGACCTGAGATTGAAACACAGGCAAATTTCTTAATTTTTCTATATCAGTTTTCTTCATCATCAAATTAGGGAGGGGGAAAAAAGTAGTATTCTTTTTTTTTTAATTGTAATTTTTTATTTAAACGTTTTAGTTTGAGAGAATTGTAGGTTTACATGTTGTTTACTGTAGAAAATGATACATAGAGATAAACTGTTTTCCCCAATGATGATATCTGGCAAAACTCTAGCACAATATGACACCAGAATGTTTACATTGGTACAATCAAAATGCGGAATATTCTTTACAGTCTGCACTTTAGAATTGCTCTGAGAATCTCTCTGTGCCCCAGGATTTAATTTCCTGAACCATCCTACTTCCGTTTTTTTTTTCTAATTCATTCCTCAGCTTGCCCTTTCTCATGGAAATTACACTCTCATATCCCTTAGCTCTTTTCTGGTTTTCTCACTGTTTCAGGCCTAGAGTGTTCATGGAATCCACTGGGAAATATCCTTTTTTATCATGTCTCTTCAAACATGACTCCAAGGACCCTTCCATCTTTGAGTTTCTTTTGTGGGTGTTCTCACCCCAACCCAGTTTGGCCTGAGTATCTATGTGGATCACATGTAACCAATAATCCTTTATTTATCCATCATTGTCAGTTTTATCTTTTAAAATGTTTTGTCTATATCATATTTCTTGACTACTAATTCACATATTACTAAAAGACAACTAATTAACAATATTTGTAATTACTGTGAGACATATAGCATAAGAACATTCAAATGCTGTAATCCTAATGCAAAGCAAGGAAACAAGAGGCTTGGTTTAAATGAGTAAGGTTCATAATATGGATAGACAACTTATTTTCCTTAAGTTTGAAGCTCTCGGTGGTAAAATACAGTTTTTATACTTGGAATTATTGGAATAAGTGACCATTTAAAAACTCTCACAAGTCTAAAAAGTGAATATTTATGCTTATTATAACAATACCAAAAGAAAAAAAATCCAAATAACACCTTAATTTCGTTATTTGATGCTTGCATTTCAGAAAGGCTTATAATATACTCGAATTAACTAGGTCTATAGAAATTTACATATTACATTGCTACAAAACCTTTTATGTCAAAATAAGTATAAGACAAATGTATTTAGAAAAATGATCCAACAGGGGATCATGTAGCAAGTGAGAGAAGTATTTAAAGAAGGTAAAATTAGGTGTAGCAAAAACAGAGGGAAAATACAGTTATTAAAGGAGAAAAATAACTGATACCAGGAATAAATGAGAAAAACAAAGATTAGGGTCTGACTAGGGGTCACTTTAAGACTAAGTAGCACAAATATACTTGACCAATGGATTTGTCACATAGAAATCACTCATTTAATATTTGCCAAATGAACATGGAATGAATAAAATGCGTTTCATAAGACAATATCTGTTACTCCTCCTTACTGAAAGTTATTTATTAGTTTTTTTGTTGTTACTATTGTTGGTTGCTCCACTTCAAGTGCTTAACTTCGTGACTCAGTGGCTTCTTTTCAGTCTTTTTCTCATCTCTTGTTTATATTAAATCACTAGGTGAGTACCTGCAGACTCCTGGCTTTAAATACCATCTTTATGCTGATGACTTCCAAGTGTTATTTCCAGTCTGACCTCTTTGTGTATGTCTGTGTGTGTTCTGTATGTGTGTATACCGTCTACTTAGCATCTCCACTTGGATATCTGATATAGACTTAAAATTTGACATGTTCAAAAGAGAACTCTTGATTTTCATTTATCATTCCCACCAAAATGTATTTCTCCTCGACTCTTCTCCATTAGTGGAGAGTATTGCCATTCAGCCAGCTGACAAATCCAAAAACCAAGGGGTCGTATTTAATACCTGGTTCCCTTAAACTTCACCATTAATTCATTAGTGAATTCTATTGACTCAACTTTCAAAATGTATATAGAATCTGATAATTTCTCACCATTTCCAACACTATTTTTCTGTCTTCTCTAGACTAGAGGATTGCAGGAAACTTCCTAAATAGTCTGTTTCTATTCATATATCCCTCAGTCTCTACTTCTTATTTTCCACATTATTGCCACTGTGATCCTTTTGCAATTAAAAGCAGATCAGTTCACTTCTGCAGCTCAAAACTTTTTAACAGTTTTCCATCTACTTAAGATAAAACTCAAACTCATTTTCTTGGCCTTAACCAAACCAAAGCCTTGCATGATCTGGCTCCTCTCCACCTTACAACTTTCCCCTGGCTTATTCAGTCTCAGGTACACTAGCCCTGTGATGTTTTTTATACACGTTGTTCATACACCTCTCATCTGCATCTTTAAATAGCTTGCTCCTTTCATATGCTGGTCAAATCACTCCCTATTTAGGCGTGCCTTTCCAAAGTCAATGATCTGAAACAGGACCCCTTATTGCTATGCATATCCTCTACCTTTTTGCTGTGTTTATTTTTTGAACTATTAGATAAACTTGTATTATCTTTTTGTTATTTCATTTACTTGTTACCTGTGTACCAAACCCACATGGAGACTCTATCAAAGTAGCTGCGTCTGCTTTGTTCTCCACTGTGTTCCCAGTGTCTAGAACAGTACAATAGAAGTGCTTAGTAGATACTTGTTCAATACATGAGTAAGAATAAATATTGCTCATTTTCGTATGTGTTATCTCCTTTGGTAAGTTGGGTAACAGACCTTTATCTATAAAGCAATGAAGTGGGGATAGTATAATGGTTGAAATTGTATTCCCTTGAGTCCAACTGCTTGGATTTAAACAAATCCAAACTCCTTCAGATGTGATCTTATATCATCTTGAATACTTGCTTAAGTTGCCTATGTCTTAGTTTTATTCCAATGTAACAATGTAAAAAAAAACAAAAACAAAAAACTAATGATGCCTGTATACAGAGTTGCAAGAATTGAATTAGGAACACATCCAAAGCATTTAGAACAATGTCTGACATGCAGAGGCATTAAGTAGATGATGCTAGTTTTTTGTTTTTGTTTTTTTGAGGCAGAGTCTCTCTCTGCTGCCCAGGCTGGAGTGTAGTGGTAAAATCTTGGCTCACTGTAACCTCTGCCTCCTGAGTTCAAGCTATTCTCCTGCCTCAGCCTCCTGAGTAGCTGGGATTACAGGCAGGCACCACCATGCCCAGCTAACTTTTGTATTTTTAGGCGAGACAGTGTTTCACCATTTTGGTTAGGGTAGTCTCGAACTCCTGACCTTGTGATCCACCCACCTTGGCCTCCCAAAGTGCTGGAATTACAGATGTGAGTCACCACACCCGGCTAATGCTAGGTTTTATTTCCTTTTAATTTGTTTTATTTTAATTTGACTTCATCATAGTGTTCATTATAGATATTCAGTATTATGTTTTCAGACTGGGGACTCACTTTGTGGTCCAGACTGGAGTACAGTGGCACCAGTACAGCTCACTGCAGCTTCAACATCCCCAGGCTCAAGTGATCCAGCTGCCTTATCCTCCCAAGTAGCTGGGACTACAGGCATGCAACACCACACCTGATTATTTTTACTTTTAGTTTTTGTGGAGATGGGGTCTTCTTACATTGCCCAGACTGTTCTTAAACTCCTGGGCTCAAGAAATCCTTGCATCGTGGCCTCCCAACGTGCTGGTACTATAGGTGTGAGCTATCATGCCTGGCCCATTATGCATATTAAAATCCCTAGTTGATCATATTTCACACAAATGAGTAAAAAAAAAAAAGTCCCTAGTTTAAAAAGAACAGCAGTTTTTCTTGAACTTTTTCTCTGGCTGGGCCACTACTAAGCAATTACCGCTGAAGTTATTATAACTCCTGCTCTTCCTATCAGGACTTTCAGCAGATCCCTTGATTTGGTACTTTATCCTTTTATTCACTTGGCTATGATATAAGTACTTTAGAAGAATCTGGCTTCCTCTTTGCTAAATCCTCTTCTTTAGTTCATCTTAGTCTTCGGTCTTCATGAAGGTAATTTAATTAGTAAGACAATTTGACAGGTCCAATACACATTCTTTTATCACATCCAACAGATTCAGATAATTGAATGCAATAAGCAAGCCTTTATCCTTAGAGTCAACATTAATCCAATCCTCATGCAGAAACTGTGATAGCAAAAACTTTCAAATCAGGTTAATTAAATTAGTAAGGTTTCAGAACCATAGCACTTTCTGTAACACGCCAGTCTACTAAAAGTATTAAAAATTACTGGCTAGCACATAGGACAATCTGAATAATTCATTAAGTATTGTAAAGAAAACTAAGA
The DNA here is from genome assembly GCA_963573385.1 of Cacajao melanocephalus. Classification (NCBI taxonomy): domain Eukaryota; kingdom Metazoa; phylum Chordata; class Mammalia; order Primates; family Pitheciidae; genus Cacajao; species Cacajao melanocephalus. Next base: position 55,885 of record CAUYLG010012965.1, on the reverse strand, counting down.
TAAGTAGGTTTATGAAATTTTTCTTCAAATACTTTAACCTCTAGAAGGTTATATATATAACTACATTTACAAGAAAAAGTAGAAACAATAGATACCTAAAGAAAATTTCTATAAATTACTGTATGAGGTGAGTTGAAGCAACAATTATTTATGAATGCTTACATTATGGGAAACTTCATTGATGGGTAGTATTTAAGGAGGTTCTTGAAGGAAAAATTATTTTGAGACATGAGAACATGATCTGGGAGGAGCATCATAAGCAAACCCATCAAGGCTGAAAATTTGGTACATATGTGAGGCAAAGGAAGAAGTCATTTGGAATGTAGCCTTTAAATAGATCTCTAAATAAATCTGGGAGCGTATGTTGGTATATATTACAGCATATTAGGAGCAAATTTGGGTTTCATAGTCAAAATGACTGTAGTTGAGGAAAATCGGTCAAGACTAATAGGTAAGATGCTTGTATGCGGTAAAGACTGGAGGCAGAGTGACTGGATGGGGGAGTATCCCTATCCGTAAAGCAAACGAGTTTGAACTAGGATTTGACCAGTGACGATGGAAAATAAAGGAAATAGAAGTAAAAATCAGTGAGTCTCAGAAAGTGATAACTTCTGTAGGGTGGGCTAAAGGAAAAGATTCAATGATCCTGAGGGCTTAAGGCTGGGAAACGGAGTGTTTGCAAGGACATTTAAAGAGAGGCCATTTGGACAGGCAAGTGAAGAATTGCTTTTATACATTCAGGGTTTGGGTATCAAGCATTCATCCAGAGATATTTAATTGGTAGTAAGGTTTCAAGTCTGTTGACATAAAGCAATGGTTAAAACTGAAGCGTCTTGAAGTCTGTAGGCAGTAAGAGCTGAATTAAGGATGAAAGTGATTGTCGAGGGAACGTGGAAAAGAGAAGCTACAGACAATCCACAGGAAGCAACCGCATGTATGAAGCAGTGGAGGAAGAGAAGCCGAAGAAAGTAGTCAGATTATTTATTGACAAACAGAATACAGCCATGAGTTTTGTGAGTAACGATCATCTGATTCCCACCTATGAGACATGCAGGAATCCTGTACTAATGGGGACTGGTGTGTGAAGCCAGAATAAACAATGCCAAACAAATTCTGGAAGACAAATCTAGTTAGTCTTCTATCAAACCTGATGGGGTAAAGCAGAGAATTATAATAGAAGGTAAGAGAAAACTGAAACCAATAACACCCAATGAATACGGGAAGGCTCAGAGTCAGGTGATTAGTCTGGAAACAGAGGTTAGTTTTAAAGTGAGTTTTATCATGAGCTTGGGCAAGGAGAAAATCCCTGAGTACATAGTTGTGATCTGGATGGTGGTGAATAATCTGATCATAGATAGAAGATACCATCATTTTAATCACATTTTTTTTCCACTTTTGACCTGAGCTTCAGCCTAGGATTTGTCTAAGGCCAGGTGTATGGCTGGGAAATCAGGAGAAGTGATGAGATGATCCAACAAAAACCATTTGATTGAAGATTTTAACACCTTCCAAAAATAATCTCAAACTGCATTGACTGTAGGAGTTCATATATAAACGAGTGCAGTTGGAAAGTTGTTGGCCTGAGAGAAGACTTTCTGCAAGACTGAGGACCCTTCTGGGAAAGAACTCCCCCCAAGGGAAGAAGCAGCCTATAAATAGATGCTATATACTCTAGCGGTTGAAGGCAAATAGTGATTCAAAGCACAAAATCATAATTAAAAGAGTGATTTTACTAAAATCTCTTAAAATAGTCAAACTCAATAAATACTTTAAAGGACTATGCCCAAAGTGAAGGAAGGAATTGCCTTCTACCTCTTAGATACATGACTTGGGCAGCATGGCAGCTCTGGCACATCAGAGCTGGTGCCCTGTAGGGGTGATACGGGGTGGGAGGAGAAGGCTGTGGATTGCTGCAGGCCAGTGGCAGTAGCTACAGTTCCTGCAGAAGCGGCAAGGACTCAATGGAAGTGGGTTTACCTGTGAATACATACGCAACGTTTGTACAACATTCAGTACTAAAAACTGCCCTTTCCCTGACCCAAATTATAATGTGTATATGTGTATGTGCATGCTCACACATATATGTGCTTGCACGTGTGTATTGCATAATCATTTCAAAAACAGATATAGATGTAGTTTCATGTAGTGAAATCAGTGCATGAGTGAAATTCGAGCCATTTTCTTTAATGTGCCTGGTGTGCCACACAGATTGGTAAAACCCAGAGAAAGGTGGTTTACATGTACAATTAAATAAATGTTCCCAGATTTCCTAGCAATTCCTGACATGCAGTGAAACTAGTTATAAATAATACCTGCCTTTTTAAAAATATATGAACTGTAGCTGCAGCTGCTGTAAGGATTCTGGAGGGGTTTGCATCTACCCACTCATTCCTAAACTAACTGCTTGGCCAAAGTTTCAAATTCAGAGAGCTTGCTCCAGCTGTCGTCTTGAATTTGTCTCCGAGATTACAATATCTTTAGTTTATTGATACCTCTGAATCACAATCCTTTTTGTTTAGATCAAATTGGACTTCCAGGAATTATGTGCAAAACGGACATAGCAAATAAGCAGTATATATCTATAAATTATAATTCAATATATGTATATATTATGCACATGATTCAATACATAGCACACAAATAAAAATTATTTGAGGATCTCCTGATACCTTCAGGCCACTGGCAGTCCTAATCCTGAAAATGAAAATAGATTATTTTTAGGGAAAGAGGTTAGAACAGCTACAGCCAGTGATTTATGCAAGAAAGTAGCTTAAAGAGGAGTGGACTGCCTTCAGAAGGCAATAAAACATTTGTTCAGTGGCTTTTGAAGTCACCTGCTTGTTTTGCCCTTTTTCAGGTAAGGAGAGAACAGCAATCACCACTATCTGCTACCTTCTTTGTAAACTTTTCTTGTGGGTAACCCCCCTATAGGTACTGAGGAAGGAAAGCCAAGTGGAACCCTGGCACAATTAGTGCCTTAAGAATATCTCAATTTATAGTGTTACTACTCAGTTATTTCCCTTCATATAATCCTCTGTATATAATCATATATTAGTTCATAGAATGAGTGCCTAAAGAATATCTTACCACTCAGTTATTTCCATATATATATATGTATGTATACATACGTATATATAAATATATATATATATCTTTATATATACGTATGTATACATACATATATATATGTATACATACATACATATATATATAAAACTATATCTTAGTTCATAATTGGAGGAGTGCCTAGAGTAGACACAGTACAGAGCATGAATTAAGGAATAGAGAGCTTATAGTCAGAGGAATGTCTGGAACAGACACAGTGCAGAGCATGATTTAAGGGAAAAACAGTTATACCAGGACAAGAATCCAGGGCCCAGGCAGCAGCGTTCAGTTTTGTAAAGATACCCGCTGTATGGCAGGCTTGGGGCAATAGCCACTCCTGATAAAGGAGTTGTAGGACCTTGCTCCAGTTCTTGTGGAAGGCTGCCCTCAGACCAGCAATCCCTCAAGCATCCAAGGGCTCAAAACCCCTCTGGATAATCTCACCTTGGTGACTGTGAACTTTATCAGCTCTTGTTACTGTGCTAGCTCAAAAGGCATCTTCCTATAGAACTCATTGGAAGTTGCCAGCAGGTGGTGGTAGACCCTGACAGCTCTGTCACTGCTGTGACTTAAGCATCCTCTTATAAATCTTCTTAGGAGTAGCGTGCCCATAGATAGAGGTATTGCACGCTGCACCCTCTTCACTGTGCCCGGCCCACATCCATGCCTTGGTGACCTAATAGGGGTGGAACCCTTAATGCACACGACCCACCTCCCTGCCTCAATGACCTAATGGGGGTGGACCCCTTGTTTTATTGCTCACGACCCTATCACTATCCTTAAAGATGACTTCACTCACCTAGCCTATACCCAATAAATACAGATGCTTCTGGACGTTTGGGGCCTCACCTGTCTCCGCTTATAGGTGGCGTGTCCCCCCGTGAGCCCAGCTGCATTTTCCTTGTAGTTCTGTGTCCTGTCTCTTTATTTCTCGGATCCTGCCCCTCAGCACAGCATAAGGGACACCCCACGACCCTGTGGGGCCCTTAGCCCTACATTTCTGTGATTGGTTTTATAAAAGTTATCTGGCTGTGTAAAGAATTAGGAGGCCAGGCATGGTGCCATACCTGTAGTCCTAGCTACTGGAGGGTGGGGCTTGAGGGAGGAGGATCACTGAGTCCAGGTGTTCAAGACCAGCCTGGGTAATACAGCAAGACCCTCAACTATAAAACCAGAAGGATATAAAACTGAGAAAGTATAAATCTAAGTTAATGTGTCCCCATGTGGATCCTTGAGAACACTAGTGTCAGATGCTAATTTTGGTATTCTTGCAAGTGAGTTTCATGATTGAATATATGTAAAAAATAAAGTGAGTCATATTTATTTACTGAAGCTTTTTTCAGGGCCTTTCATATGCTAATTGTTAAGACCTTAAGAAAGGGTGCAATATGGAGAGGTTTAAAACTTTGGCAAATTATTTTTGTTTTATAAATTATAAATTAACAAAATATAGTTGTATATATTTATGGGATACAAAGTGATATTAAGTTTATGAATTCAATGTAGAATAATTAAATCAAGTTAATTAACATATTTGTTACCTTAATTATTGATTTTTGTGGTGAGAAGATTTAAAAAGTACTCTCTCATCAGTGTTGAAATGTGCAATCCAACATATACACCATGGAATACTATGAATCCATAATGAAAATGAGTTCATGTCCTTTGTAGGGACATGGATAAAGCTGGAAGCCATCATTCTCACCAAAGTAACACATGAACAGAAAACCAAACACTGAGTGTTCTCACTCATAAGTGTGAATTGAGCAGTGAGAACATACGGACACAGGGAGGAAAACATCACACAGCGAGGCCTACTTGGGGGTGGGAGGCTAGGGGAGGGAACGCATTAGGACAAATACCTAATGCATGTGGGGCTTAAAACCTAGATGATGGGTTGATAAGTGCAGCAAACCACCATGGCACATGTATACCTATCCCAGAACTTAAAGAAAGAAAAGAAATACACCTATGCTAAAAAAAAAAAAAAGAGAGAGAGAAATAAATACACATGCAATCCACTATTATTTACTACATTCACCCCCACTGCACAATATATCTCAAAGAAAAAATTTATTCCTTCTGTCTAATTGAAGTTTTGTATCCTTCGACCATCATTTCCCCATTCCCACCACGCCTCCCACTCCCCCGACCCCCAGCCTCTGGTAACCACCTTTCTACTTTCTGCTTCCTTTGAATGTCACTGCTTTAGATACCACATATAAGTGAGAACATATTTGTCTTTCTGTTCCTGGTTTTTTTCACTTAGCATAATGTTCTCCAATTTTACCCATGTCCTTGTAAAAGATAGAATTTATTTCTTTGTAAGATTGAATGGTATTCCACTGTGTATATAGAGTACTTTTTTTGTATGTAACTGCTGATGGACATTTAGGTTGATTCTATATCTTGGCTATTGTGATTAATGCTACGGTGAACATGAGAGTATAAACATCTCTTTGACACTCTGATCTCAGATCTTTGGTATAAAGACCTAGAAATGGAATTGCTAGATCATAGTATTTCTATTTTAAATCTCCCTACAGTTTCCTATAATGGCTATACTCATTTACATTCCCACCAGCAGTGTGCAGAAGTTCCTTTTCTCCGCATTCTTGCCAACACATTATCTTTTGTCTTTTTAACAATAACCATTCTGACAGGTATAAGATGATATATCATTGTGGTTTTAATTTGCATTTTCCTAATGATTAGTGACATTGAGCATTTTTTCATTTATTTGTTAGCCATTTGCATGTCTTCTTTTGAGTAAGATCTATTCTGGTCCATTGCCAGTTTAATAATCAGTTTATTTGTTTTCTTTCTCTAAAGAGTTGAGTTCCAATGAGAACACATGGACATAGAGAAGGGAACATTACATACCAGGGCCTGTCAGGGGGATATGGGAAGGGAGAGCATCAAGATAAATAGCTCATGTATGTGGATCTTAATACCTAGGTGATGGGTTGATAGGTGCAGCAAACCACCATGGCATACATTTACCTATGTCACAAACCTGCACATTCTGTACATGTATCCCAGAACTTAACATAAAATTAATTTTTTTTAAAAAGAGATGAATTCCTTATATATTTTGGATACCAACCTCTTATCAGATAAAGATAGCCTACAAATATTTACATTTTTAATCCATTTGGAGTTGATTATTGTACATGATGTGAGGTAAATGTCCAATTCTTGTGCATATGGATATCCAGTTTTCCCAGCACCATTTATTGAACAGGCTGGCCTTTTCCCATTGTATATTCTTGGTATCTTTGTCAAAAATCAACTGACCATATGTGTGTGTACATGCACCTACATGACCATATATGCCTGACAGTGCTGTTTTAGTTATTATATCTTTGTAGTATCTTTTGAAGTCACATAATATGATGTCTCCAACTTTGTTCTTTTTGTTCATCATTCCCTTGGCAATTTGTGTGTGTGTAGGGGGTGGGGGTGTGTGTGTGTGAGTTTCATATGAATACTAGGATTGTTTTTCTATTTCTATGAAAAATGACATTGAAATTCTAATAGGAATTACAATTAATCTGTAGATCGTTTTGTGTTTTATTGACATTTTAACAAGATTAATTTTTCTAATTCATGAACACATCCACTTGTTAGTGTTTTCTTCAGTGTCTTTCATTAAACATTTTATAGCATTTAGTGCACAGGTCTTTCACCTCCTTGGTTTACAGAGTATTTCCTGGAACTAGTTTTCCACAGAATAGTTTGAGAGACGTTCTTCTAATTAGATGTAAATTACCTTGCCGAGAAGGCTACCTGCTGTTCTTTTTCTTTTCTTTTCTTTTCTTTTTTTTTGAGACGGAGTCTTGCTCTGTCACCAGGCTGGAGTGCAGTGGCACAACTTCAGCCCACTGTGACCTCTGCCTCCCAGGTTCAAGTGATTCCTCTGACTCAGCCTCCCAAGTAGCTAGGACTACAAGCGCATGCCACCACGCTCAGCTAATATTTCTGTATTTTAGTTATATGGGGTTTCACCATGTTGGTCAGGATAGTCTCTATCTCCTGATCTCGTGATCCACCTCCCTCAGCCTCTCAAAGTGCTGGGATTACAGGCATGAGCCACCGCGCCTGGTCCTTGCTGTTCTTTGATTCCACCCCCAAAAAATCTTTAATGAGAGTGCAAGAGTAGAAAATGGCAGGAAGATAGAAAATTTTACAAAGTAAAATGGGCAACATTGAAGTCTGACTAAAAAAGAACCTTAAGATTCAGGAATGTTCAGAGATAAAGATACTTGCTATAAATAGCTGTCTTATACACAGTAAGTATGCAATAATATTTGTTGATAGGATATGTAAAATTGTATGATGCTTAAATATTGTTTATAGGATCATATATTGGAATTTGTAAATATTTCTGTTGTCAATAGAAAAAGTAGAATTAAATCTAATTTACACATTATAAAGACTGATAAAAAGCTGTGTAGATTATGAATCAAAATGAATTACGAATGAACACAGTGTCAGATAATGCTAATTGAGTATTCTTGAAAATAGGTTTTATGGTAAACAGAGACAGAATAAAAAAGAGTTTTCTCTTTCTGATAACTTTCCTTTATAGGGGTTCCCATTCTCTTCAGACTGGTTGTTCACATTGTCCTCTGAGAAATAGCTTCATTATTTTGCAATAAGCTACCTTATATAAATTGAATGTTTTTGTTACTGCAACCAGAATATATTTAATTAAGATAGAGCTGTGATGGATAAATATGTCACTTCCTTTTCTTATTAGGAAGGTCTCTTAAGGACACAGTACCTCACCTCAGCTGAATGACTGTAGTTGCTGCTTTCCAGGCACTGTGGCAGACTAGCAGGAAGGCATGTTAAGGCGCTTCAGATTTCACTGAGCAGGCAGCTGTCTTTCATCTTCACATAAGCCTGCATCTCTACAAGCTGCGTAAAGGGCATGTAGGGTAAACATGACCAAATATGCCCATCCAGAACTCAGATTGCATATGTGAGCCTATATGACATCCATATTTTTTATGCTTCTTTCTATCCTCCTCTGCACAGCTTGTAGAGCCCCTGAAATTGTGATCTCATCCCCAAAACTAAGGCAGTCTCCTGTGTGGTTCCTGTGCTGAAGTGTACTTTAAAATATTTGAAGCATAATTACTAATTGTTGAGGTGTTGATTAGGCAAGAGATGCCACAGGCACCTCAGGATACTCAGGATTCCAGAAAACAGTGGATCCAAGGAAACCTCAGGCGTGGGCAGGAGACAGAAAGTAATCTGGATGTATAAATAAAGCGCCCACACTTCAGGACTTCCAGCTATTTTTGGCTGGGTACTTTCATGAGGATGGAGGTCATTCACTGGTATCTATTGAGGCCAGGGCCCTAGGTTTGCAGGCCACATCATGGACCTTTCTTCTTTCTGAAGCCCAGAGCTGAATGCCCTAATCAGTCATGCACACTGCCTCCTGACATCTCTGTATTGTACTTTACTTCTGTATGTGGGCTTATTTAGCTTCCTTTACATAGGCTTATTCTTTCAGAATCAAAGTGTGAGATGTCTAGAAGAAAATGTGTTCATCAAGTTTCTTCTAAGAGACAGGTTAGGATTTTGTCCCACACTACTGATCAATTATATTATTAAATGGTTTAATGTGTTAAAATACTATATACATAATTTAACTCTTGCACATTTTAAGTGCTATCTGCCTCCAAAATTATTGCTCCCTCTTCGTTTGCCCTCTCACACACATATTCTCCCCTTATTCAGCCTCAGATACTCCTGAAAAGCTTGCCTTTTGCTGAAGCCCATTTAGAAAAGAGAGATTAAAGAAAAAGTGGACACACGGGGGTCCCTGCATCTCTCTTTCTCCATCTGTGGATTTGGGGAGTATTTTATGGACCCTTAATTCGATATTTTTCTTTTTAGTATTAGATATCTTGTTAGGTACTTTATTAATGCTAATCAGAGATTCTGACTTAGATTCTTATTAGATCCTCCTTCATGCCAAGCGCTGACTTAGCACATGACCAAATGAATGAGTAAGTGAACCCACAGGTATTACAAAAGAACAGAGAGAAGTATGTTACAAAGTAAAATTGATCATTGTTATTAACATTGTCATTTGTACAGTAATAATTTATAAACTTTTTATTTCATTGACAGGGAAAACAAGAGAAGGAAAAGTGAGGGGAGTTTAAAAGCAATTTTATAACTTTAAGCAGATGGTATCTTTTCTTTCAGAGTAATCTGACCTCTGCCCTGTTTTCTCTCTCAACAATGGAATTGCTTTGGACTTCTCCTTAGACAGATGCCACAGAGAGGAACTAATTCAATATTCATTGCAAAAGGAAAGGATTTGCACTGCTTAGCTTGACAGCCAGTTGCATGTAAACAGGTCAGAAAACTTGAGCAAGCCCCAAACATATCACTTTGCTGGGAGGAAATGAACACTGTGGGGTGTTGGGAGGAGAAAGTTCCAGAAAGGGAATGTAGCCTGATAATTTAATTCAGAACTGCTTTTTTCTTGGCAGTTCATGAATGAAGCAAATGTATGAAAAAGCTAGGCATGTCAGAAAGAGATAGCAATAAGAAAGTATAAGAAAAGGTGTGTTTATCAAATACCAAGACTCTTCAAGACTATCTCAACTGAAGTTTGTCCCGTAAGTGTGAAACTCTGATGAAGAAAACAGAAATTAAACCCTTTGAAATGGTAACTTTTTCCCCAATAAAACACAATTAATATTAAAAGAGAAAATAGCTGATGAGAATGTTTTAAATAAATAATGAATTTGCAGCATGTGTGATGAAGTGCTTTAGAATTTTTTATATTTTGGAATAAAGGGCTACTTATCAAAGCCTGCTTTTTATGGTCCAGCAAGTTCATTGCATTAAAATGAAGAAAGTTATTTAATAATCCTAGATTTAATAATTTTGTTCTCTTTTAATTTGCTTTGACCCATTTTGGAATTCTTTGAATGTTTTCATCAAACTCCTGTTGTTATAATAGAGCGAGCATAGAAAGTCAACACCAAGACAAAAGTATGCCAAATTGCAGGGTCTTTATTGCCAGCAGCCACGGAGGACTCATGTCTCTCCAACCCGTGGCCCCGAAAGGAGAGTGTCAAGACCTTTTATACCCATAAAAACCACCTCAGGAGTGAGGGTGAGGGGTGGGGGTGGGGGTGGGGGGGAGGGGCGGGGGTCGAGGTGAGGGGCTTCAGACATTCCGAGGGCTAGTGGATTCTGTAAATCACCTCCTGCGCGGAGATGAGGGTGAGGGGCTCCAGACATTCCGAGGGCCAGGGGACTTTTGACATTCTGATTGTTACTTAAGTGGTTCACAAAAGTCAAGATTAGCATTTGTTTACACATTGTCTGAGTAGGGTGGAAATTACAGTCCTTGATTACTTATTCACGTTTGGGTTATAAAGAGCAGTTTCAACAGAAAGCCGAGGTATGTTTGAGGTATGCAGGTTTATGGGGCTTTTTACCATGTCACATTATTTTATGTTGTAATATAAGGAAGCTCTAAGCACGTAATCCCACTGGGTGGAAAAATGAGTGAATGAAGAGGGAAAGACAGTAATGATTTCAAGAGAGAAAAAAATTGAAGAAGGGATGTTCAAGCATTGCGTGAAGAGTTTGAGAACAATATTGAAGAATACAACATGAGAAATACACAAGTCAAGTTATTTGCCCCTGGCAGTGGGAGAGTTATAGAACCTTGGACTGAAACCATCTTTACAAAAATTATAACTGAGAAGATTATTACAGTGAAAGAGATCTGATCTAATCAACCCCCAGTTTGTCTTTAACCTCCCGTTTGCGTTTAGTTATTCGTGGGCTTGGACCAAGCTAACTTTGGAGAAAATTTAGCTTATAGTTTAAATAATAATAGCCCTTCCCCAAAACTAAACCAGTCTTTGTAAAACTAATGAAAGGCCACCAGATTAGAAGAATGAGAGGAGCCTGCATTCTGCTAATATATAGGTTAGTTAAATGATTACCAGCCATTATTCTAAATGTAACAAGATTTGCAACTTCCCCAGTTCACTATTGCAGAACCTGAGATTGGCCTTTTGAGATGTTTTTTCAGGCTTTTGCATTTCTGGCAATCAGATGGCCCTAGCTGGACCCTCAGCCAGTCTTGTGACCTCCAGTCGGAAACAAATTCAATATATAAGGACCATTTTCCCCACACCATGATTGCATTCCCTACTAGTCAGCGGTACCCATTTCCCTAGCTTCTGCCCACCAAACTAGCCTTGAAAAACCCTAGCCTCCAAATTTTCAGAGAGATCAATTTGAGTAATAACTGTTTCCCACATCTCAATTAAACTCTCTTTATTGTGATGTCATGGTTTCAGTAAATTGGTTTTGTCTATGCAGTGGACAGGAAGAACTCATCATTGGTTACAGTACTTTGTAAAAATCAGTTAGGTCACAGGCTATAGCTGGCTATCTACAGATGTGCTGGATTTGATCCTCAGATGTCTTTGAAGTTTTTCTGAATGTGATTGTCTCTAGACAGAATGGATGAGCTCCAATTCCAGCCACCCCAGCACTTACAATTCCATATCTAGCTGGCTGTTTCACTCCCTTTATAACCTGTTTTCTGAAGACATTTGAATTTGTGTGATTCTTGATCCATTCCAACCCTCTCATTTTTAAATTGAAGTAACTAATGCCTAGTGAGAACAAGTGTTTCTCAAGATTACCCAAATGGAAACAACATGAGAGGTAGAACACCAGTGACTTTCTGTGTACTTGGGTGTGAGTATAACAGGTCCACAATCCTTCTTCAACAATTCTTGAAATTAAATATTTTTTTGTTACACACTTATGATAGCAACAGGAGGCAGCCGAATGCCTAGGCAGATAGGGGAGGATCCCTTGTGAAGCCCCACTTTCCAGTCAAAAAAACAGCCTGAAGACTGAAAGAATGGACTACTGGTCCCAGATGAAACCCACGACCCAGAATGAGAACTTCTCTTCCTGCTTGCCTGCCCTTCTCCTATTCTGAGCCCATAAAAGCACTGGACTCAGCCATATTATGGGGACTTTCCCACCTTCAGGTAAGGGGACCACCCCTACGTTCCCTTTCTCCTGAAAGCAGTTTTATAACTCAATAAAACCTGCCACCTTGCTCACTTTTTCATTGTCATTGCATCCCATTCTTCTTTGGCATGGGACAAGAGCTCAGGAACTGGTGTGCAGGCCAGACTTGGCCTGAGCAGGCTGAGTGGGCCAGGCGCCTCCTGTGGCAGGTAGAGTGCCCCGAGCAAGGCCAGAGGTCCCCAACTGGCAAAGAGACTGAGAAAAATCCTGCATCATTTAGACACAAACCTATCTTGAACAAATGTTGCCTGTTAGTGAAAATATTCATGTCTCACTACAAAAATTTATATGTAATAATGAATTTGGGGAGCAATATGCTTAAATGTAATATTGATGGTGTTACACTTTTCTAAAACCTTAAAACAATGCACTTTTGAAGGAGATCTAATACCAAAGTTTAAAGTAGAAGGCTTGCACTAGACATACAACACAGAAAATTGAAAGCCAAAAGAATTAGTTCAAATTCATTTTTTCCCCAAAACTGTAAGGATAGATTCAGCAACTAATATATATCATATATTCTACTAGGCCCCAGACTGGGTGAAGAACTCATTTGTAAATCATTTTTGTTGGCTTAAGAAGTTACTTCAGTTCATGATCTGAACACAGAAGTGTAATGATTGACCAAACTTTTTACCTATAGTTATTTAAAATATTAAATTTTGAATTACTTTTCCATCACCATTAGATTTTTCTAAGAAAAATAAAAATTGTAAAAATTTCTGAGTACAATATGATATTCGATGGCACACACAAGAGTGATTATTAGGATCTCCCATAGACCTAAGATGATTTTCTGCAGCAGGTGGAAGTCATATAAAACATTACAGACATTTACATGTCACATAATAGTTAAACTTCTGTTGCTTCTGTGAAGTATATTCAAAAAAAGGAAACAAGAAACAAGTAGAAATAAATTTTAAGCTCTGGAGATTTGGATGGGAAGAGGGCTTTTGTATATCTAGTGGTAAGTGGAACTTGGCCAGTTCCAGTTTGTGGAGAGAGTATTTTTCTGGTAGCTTGGAAAGGCAGATATGATGTGTCAGTAATCAATGGCCTCTGCAATTGGGGATAATAGATGCCTGAAATAGAGGAACTGTGATAGCAGGGTAAGAGACAGAATGGTGCATGGAAAAATCTATTTCTCTCTTTTTCTTGGTTACACAGAAGTAGTTCTTGAATTCACACAGCTCTTGAAACTTATAAAAGGACATCATTAGAATAACCAAACGTATTACTGATTTGGTTATTGATGGGCCAAGAAGTGAATTTAGAGATTCAATTCAAGGATGAGCAGCTTTTCATATGTGGTTGAGAGTTTCAGAATCTTCTGACAGCTCCATGGAGAAAGAATCAGAAAAGAGGCTGGGCATGGTGGCTCATGGCTGTAATCCTAGCATTCTGGGAGGCTGAGGTGGGCAGATCACCTGAGGTCAGGAGATCAAGACCAGCCTAGCTAACCTGGCGAAACCCCATCTCTACTAAAAATACAAAAATTAGCTGGGCATGGTGGTGCATGCCTGTGGTCCCAGATACTCAGGAGGCTGAGGCAGAAGAATCTCTTGAACCTGGGAGGCAGAGGTTACAGTGAGCTGAGACCGTGCTACCACACTCCAGCCTTGGTGACAAAGTAAGACTCCATCTCAAAAAAAAAAAAAAAAAGAAAAGAAAGCAAAGTCACTAATTCAGTCATTCAACATGTGTGTATGTGCATGTAGCATGGATTACCTGCTATGTGCCAGGCCATCATAAAGTCTCATTTTCACCCTATCCTAATTGGCTAGTTTTCAATTTCAGACAAGAGATATGTAGAGGCAAGAGAGATTAAGGCAGGGAATATCAAGTTATTAATCTTCTTTTATAGCAATTAATATGTATGAAATATGCATTTCCTAGAACCCAGAAGCAGAGCATTATATGCCATTTGGGAGAAATGTTTTAAGATTAAAAACTCAATAGAGCTGTTACCCTTAGTATAAAAACTTTAATCAGATTGACTATTGAGATTCTTTTGAAGAGACAATGGGTAGTTTTCCTTAAATAAACAAATGAGCATAATTTTCCTTTCTAACTAATTTCTCAAGAAGTAGAACTTTAATGCATTTGTAAAAGCCTCTAGAGTTATGCTTTAGAAGTTAAGGAAAAAAAGAAGAAAACACGGATGCCATTAGGATGCTGATTATTTTATTAGTAGTAAAATAAATTCTGCCCTCCTGAGGGGAATTAAAATAGTCATTCCAGATTGCTCTTTTAGGAAATCATATGTTCCCTATGGAGACAGGGAAAGATGTTAAACCCCATGAAAATCCTCTAGAATTAAAATAAATACACAGATATTTTTTCCTAGTGGCATATAGCTTTTAATACGTTATGGCGTTTGGAGTGGAGTAGCAGAAGTATCTTTCTTTCCTACCTTGCTTTTTGTTATTGCTGTTTCTAGATCGTAATGAGTCTTCTCAAATGAATCAAAGAAGTAAAATAGAAATAATCATTCGCAGAAGTAACGCTGTGTAAATTTAATGCATATCTTTTTTAAAAGGAATTTAACGTGGACTCTTAAAAATTCCCTAAAGATTAGTAGTAAGAACTCTGCCTTTTTCCCTTTCAGCTGTCAGAAAGAGCAATAGGTGAGAGCAGAGTTATTTCAGTTTATGTTGTTATGTCCTCTGCAGGATAATGGTAGTCATTTGCCATTAGAAAGACCACTGATGTTTTCTACTCTAATAATTATAAAAGGTGAGCCTGGCTAGAATTAATATAATTTCATTGAGAGAAGCTTGTATCAAATTATTGACATAAATAGCAGATAAATTTTCCAAAGTTTCTAGTTAGAAGCATTAGGATGAGAAAAGGCTTGGCCACGTGTGGTCGCTCATGCCTGTAATTCCAGCATTTTGGGAGGCTGAGGTGAGGGATCACTTGAAGCCAGGTGTCCAAAACCAGCCCGGCCAACATGGTGAAACCCCGTGTCTACGAAAAATGTAAAAATTACCCAGGCATGATGGTGTGTGTCTGTAGTCCCAGCAACTCAATGGGCTGAGGTATGATAATTGCTTGAACCCGGGAGGCAGAGGTTGCAGTGAGCCAACATTGCACCACTGCATTCCAGTCTAGGCAATAGGACAAGTCCCTGTCAAATAGGTAAAAAAAAAAAAAAAAAAAAAAGAGACAGAGAAAGAAAAAAGAAAGGACTCTGTCATTTTATCCATGTAGAATTTCCTTCTACTGTGTTTCTATCAGATAGTGGTGCAGATTCAATCAATTTATTCAATATATGAGTGTACACTCTTTTGGGAGCGTGGGAAGTGTTGAGTGCTAGAAAGTTCCTCCTTATATTGAACTGAAATGTCATTTGTAATGTTTCATTTCTGGTTTTGGAAGATAGCAGAACAAGTCACACTCTTCTGAAAATACTTGAAAATGGCCATCATAAAACCCTCAGTTCTTTCCCTCTTTAGGCTAAACTGCCTTGTTTTTTTTACATTTTCCTTATAGCATGCAGGTCTCAGAGCCTCCTCACCTTTCTTGGTTGTATACTTCTGGATGTACATTAATTAGTGTGTCAGGGAGTCATCTAAATTATTTAGTGTTTCTCCTAAGTTGAAAATAATTTCAGTTCCGGCATGATAAGATCTTCTTGCATGTACACGCCTATATGTGCAAAATATTTTTGAGTGACTTTAAATTCCTTACAAAACAAAGTTGAGTATGACTAAATAGATACACAGTGTTGTGTTTCGAATGTATTTTCCTTCAAAACCTCATGTCCTCATGTTGAAATCTTATTGCCATTGTTAGAGTATTAAGAGGTAGAACTTCAGAGAAGTAATTAGGACATGAGGGCTTCACTCTCATGGGTAGGATTAATTTCATATAAAAAGGGAAGTTTGGCCCCATTTTGCTATGTGCCTTCTGCCATGTGATGATGCAGCAAGAAGTCTCTAACCAGATGCTGATGCCTTGATTCTGGACTTCCCAGTCCCCAGAACTTTGAGAAAACAACTTTCAGTTCTTTATAAATTACCCAGTCTCAGGTGTTCTGTTGTAAAAGCACAACATGGACTAAGACATATAGGCACACAGATAGGCAAATTTAACACATATTTTATTAGCATGATACAGTCTTTGGAAAAGCATTGGAGTCCCCAAAAGGAAAAAAGCTTACATATAGTTCTAATGTGTTGCGACATATCCTGAGGAATAAATAGAAGCGTACTGCACTGGATCAGAGTTTAGAAAGTAAAAACATGTATTTCTTAATTCTTAAATATTTTACATAGCTCCAAAATACAATATTGTTGCACAAAATAAATGTTTAGGCTATATCAAGGGCACTATACTAATAATTAACAATAAGGTCATCTGTGTTTGAATACCTTACCTTTTACAATAAATTATTTCTATAATTACTCTTTATTAAAATTATTAATCACAGGTAGTAAGAATAAATGTAGAAAAAACTGACCATTCCCTTTTTATTATGCTGTCCCTGATGTATGTCAACCATGTACCCAGTTGTTGGCATTAATTGATACAGGACAGTAGGTCTCAGTTCAAACAGTCTCAATGATTACCTTCAATATGAATATTTTCTCACACCTTATCTTTAAATGAGAATTGCCTACGCACTTATTCAGAAAAAAATTGATATAATGCTTGAACTGTAATGCAAAGGATAAAATAATGTGTTTTAATACTATAATATAGGGTTCAATATGTAAATGCTGAGTCTCAACTAACCTAGACGTGTACTCAAGTAACTAAACTGTTATACGTTTTTACACGAATGAATTCAAATTTAAGAGAAGTTATAAGGTGAGAAGCCATTCCATACAAGCAAACTTGAAACTTAAAGCAAAACTGTTGTTAGGATAAGTGATAATGGGTGAGTATCAATTTTAATTATACATAACTTTCTGTATAAATGTCTGGGAGGATATTAGAATGTTTTGCAGAACTCTCAAAACTTCTTTATGAAAGACTACCTTGTGCACGACTTTTAGCATCTCTTAGCCCCCCTTACCATGCTTACAAATGCCTGTAATTCTACAAATCATTAAAACAGTTTTTTTTTTAAATAAAATTTCTTCAAGTTTCTAAAAGGGTTATTCTGCTTTTGCTGAGATTCACTGGTCTAAGCTAGTCAAGGTTCATTTCATCCCCTTATAAAGGAGAATTGAGTCAAGTATCCCAGTCTTAAATCTATGGGTATATGAATTCTCATGCCACAAAGATGGTGGTGCCGAGTCAGTGCCATCTTCAGAATTTTGTTAGTCTGCACTCTCTTCTTCTGATTGGCCAATATATGTAGTCTGGAACAGATGCAGCCAGTTTGCTACCATTAATGAAGGCATTCTAAATTTGAAGCACATTCACATGATAGCAGATTGAAAAATATTGCCAAAAAAAAAAGCTGTAATTTCAAATATGCCTGATCTACCCTACCTTTAATAATTTTGATTCTTGATAAAAAACTCTCTATCATTTAAGTTTGTTTGAGTTTGGTTTTCAGTCATTTTCAGTCATCCTCACTGATATTGAAAATATTATTTTACAAGCCCAAATCATGGCTATTAACCATATTCAGATCACATTAATGATTTTTTGGTAAACTTCCATGATCATAATTGTCTACATCATCATCTTATTTTTGTCAACTCCTTAATATCTAAAGAACAATCCATTATTCTTATCAGTTATTCTTACCATATGAATTTAATGTGTCTTTTCCCATTTTATACAAAATTAAAGTTGTTAAAGTTTAGTGTTAATTCTTTATTAACAAATGCTGTCACCCTGGTAGTAATAGCATATCATAGCTTCGTAGTGCTTTATAGGGTATAGATCACTTGCGTACGCAGTATCTCATTTAATCTGCATGAATTAGATGGTATCATCTAATTATTAGTAATTAGAAACAGAGTTATAAAAGTTAATTTTCTGGATCAATGTCACACTGCCGGATAAACGCAATTCTCCTGATTCTGAGTTCTGTAATCTTTCCACAGTCGCTCCACTGAGGCTGCTGTTCCTATAGCTTTTTTCCGATAATGTCTTCCCGAAAGGTTAATAAAACCTGCCTGATACTTCATGCCCCTGTTTTCCAGAGATCTTTTGAGTGAGCTGACTGGCTTTAACAACATTTCTATCCGCATTGTCTTTACTAATCCATCTATATTGTATATCATGCTACTTTTGCCTTTCATCCGAGGGAAAGAGCTTACACAGAGGATTTGCAGTAAGATATATGGTAAAGCAAGATGCCTAGTGAGCTATTCCTTATTGAACAACTCTTTCTTATAATCGTAATTTCTTCATTAATAATATAATTTTAGCACTTCGTATTCGACTTCTTTTTCAACACACAAAACACCTCCTAACAGAAGTAGATGATATGGATATTTAATGTTTGGCAAAGGAAGAAATAAGCAATAAACAAAAGGACAAATCTAGTCCCTTGACTCAGTTTTTTAAGCTGCAGATTAAAAAGGTTGAACTATATGATTTTATAGCAATGTCATAGGTCTCTGGGGAAGACCAATGGCTATGATAAAGTATTATGTTTCTGAAGTTTGGAACTATATTTAGTCCAACAAATAATACAACTCAAAAAAGTGAAAATAAAGACCTCTAACATCTATTCTTTTTTTTTTTTTTTCTTGAGACAGTCTCACTCTGTCACCCAGGCTGGAGTGCAGTGGTGAAATCTCAATTTACTGCAACTTTCCCCTCCAGGGTTCCAGTGATTCTTTTGCCTCAGCCTCCCAAGTAGCTGGGATTACAGGGGCCTGCCATCCGTCTAATTTTTGTATGTTTAGTAGAGACGGGGTTTCTCCATGTTGCCCAGACTGATCTCAAAGTCCTGACCTCAGGTGATCCACCCGCCTCAGCCTCCAAAAGTGCTGAGATTGCACACGTGAGTCACCGCGCCCAGCCTCAAAATATTCTTAATTAAAAGTAAGACATTTTAAATAAGATATTCTTAATTAAAATAATTCTTTTAAATATCAGCTTTTCATGGAAAAATGTATGTAGCCATTAAGTGATTCAAGTTTAAAATTTTAAGGTGTTATTTGTTTGCAGAAATTAGAGGGCCCCTTTAAGCATGCATACTGGGCTTTATGAATAGAATGTTGTTAGTATTCAGAATATCTTATCACAGAATTTCAAAGGGCATTTAAAAATTCAAGATGAGTTCATTTGATATTAAAACTAATATCCAATGAATAAGTTCAATTAAAATGTAACACCACTAAATATAAAAGGCTGTGATATTAAACAGACACAATGCAAGAGTAAAATCAATAAAATAAGATAACATTGTAGTTGGTCAAACATGACTCAAAATCTTCTCAGAAGCTACAGAATACTTTGCCCAAATCATCTATGACTACAAGATTGTTATTCTAAGATCGTAAATTAACAGTGTCAAAACCTACGTAAATGAAATTGGGTTCTGATTTCAAATGAGAATAGCAGCTTTAGATGCCAAATACATTTTGTATCTTCAGTCAATGTTTTTGTTAGCTTTGTAAAAATAAAAAACGGTTGACACTATCTCAAGATAATTGCTTCAACTATTAATGTCAATCTAATTAGAAGTAAACAAGATCGAAGTAAGGCAATCAAAAGACATTGAATGACTGGGATGCTGACATGAAGAAGAATAGCAAAGAGCCATCAGTACAAATCACCGCATAGTCTAATAGTTTGATTAGTTAAAATATGCAAATTGCAGAGAAGCCACAGCAAGCAATGAATAATAGAAACAACTTGGGTAGCTGGATCAAGAAAATATGAATGATCCCTGCTGAGTGTGTACCCAAGTACCTTAGGAAGCAGCTTGCTACCTTAGAAGATGGAATTTACAGTCAGTAGTTATTAGTATTGACATTTCCACCTACTACCTGTGTGACCTTGGAAAAATTATCTTACCTCCATAAGGCACATTTTTATCAATTTTATACTGGACATAATGATACCAGCTGTTCGTAGGGTGACTCAGATGAGATCACATATGTCAAAACAGTGTGTAATCTGTAAAGTGACACTCAAATGATGCTTTATTATTATTTCTTTGCAAGTGTTCTACGTGATTCTAACCAAGGGAGGTACAGGGTTGGAATCCTGACAGCCAGCATTGCTATCCCTACTCGGTTATTTAGCTACTATGCAGCATGCATGTCATAACTGCATGGCTTTCTAAGACACAGAGGAAATCTGAGAACTATAAATTACTCTTTTATAATTTGATCATTACTGGACTTCTTCGTTACTATAATAGAAAAATCAGGTAGTCATTTCTTCCACAATGCATAGACATAATCTCTAGGTTGGTTACTTTAGTGCATGTACTAATAATTATTGTGCCTTGTACATGGGGCTAATATAGAAAGGAAGGAACTAATTGTTTTTTGAATGTTCCTTTCTTTAAAATGCCTCATCATTAATGCCTAAGGTTTAGGATTAATGTGTGAAGATTCCAAGAGTAAATAAGCCATTGACAGGCTTAAAAACATAATAAAAAAAATTTTTTTTCCTAATTAATACTTATTTATATTTATTAACTACAGGATTGTCTAAAAGTAATTATTTAGAGATATCCAATAGATAAAAGAAAGCTGCAATTTAAAAACCAAATGGTATGTTTACCACACTTCTGCCTTCATATAAATAATACTCTAGCTGGAGAAGCATGACATGGATGGATAATATCTTAAAAGTTAAATACATTCATAATAATATAGTATCTTTGCACAGTACTTAATAATTCTCAAAATTCTCTGTGAATACAATTATTTTATTTGACTATTGCGAGCAGCAATTATTACTAGATAATGCTCAATACCAGTAAGGATATGCTATGATTCAGAACAGAATTTCTTGCCAAATGAGTGATATTGGCAAATGGTGCTTTAAGCCAAAGGAAGGTATTAAAATGATAGTGTCTATCACAGAAATGAAGAAGCAACCTGTGCTGACTGGTTTTAGGGAAGATGAATTCATGTTTAGACATAATGAGATGGAGTTGACAATGGAACATACAGTGGAAAACATGCAGCAGGTAACAATATACATTCATTTACAATAATATGGATGAACCTGAAGAACATATGAGAAATAAACCAGGAACAGAAAGAAAAATACCTCATGATGTCGCTCATATGTGGAATCTAAAAAAGTTAAACTAACAGAAGTGGGAAGTAGAATAGTGGTTAACAGGAGTTGAGGGTACAGGATTGAGGGGAGTTTGGGGAGATGTTGACCAAAGGATACAAAATTTCAGATAGGAGGAATATAAGTTCAAGAGATCTATAGTACAACATGGTGACTATGGGTAATAACAATATACTGTATTCTCTAGAAACGCCAAAAAAAAAAAAAAGAAAAAAAGAAAAAAAGAAAAACATGAGCAAAAAATCAAAGTACATAAGTACATGAGGGCAACTCACAAAGAAGAAAACTGGTCAGGAACACCCTTTTTTTCCCCGAGATTAAAGCAAATTAAAAGATCTAGGAGACTGATATAAACATAGACATTGAAAACAAGTTAGGCCAAATATATAGATTTATTTAAGTCATCAATATAGAAAGGGGGTTTATCTTAATCAGCAGAAACAAGTCTTCAAAGGTGACAATGGAAATGATAAGTTACAAAAGAAATTGTAGCAGTGACTATTATATTGGTAAGTTATAATGGCAACTGAAAAAGTTCAATACTTGGTTAATGGATCAACAAATTAAAAAACTGGGTGAAAGCTGGGAGAAAGGGTACATTGCAAGGGGAAGAGAGTAGAAATAGCAGCTAAAGAAGAATTCAGAAAATAAAAGGCAATACCATTATGCCCAAAGCATTGAAAAGCTAAAACAACGTCCAAGTTGAATGAGAGCATATCCTCTTGAGGCGTGTTATGCTCTCAGAAGACCTGAAGACCAAATTACCCAAAATAATTAGAAAAATGGAATTTGGAGGACAATCCACATTAAAGATCATCAAAGCTGCTTCCCGTATTTCTGTGGACAGAGGTGGCTGCTATGAATAAATAATATTCTTTTTAAAAGTATTTTTTAATTTTTATTTTTATTTTAGATGGAGTTTCACTATGTTGGCCAGGCTGGTCTTAAACTCCTGACCTCGTGATCCGCCCACCTCAGCCTCCCAAAGTGCTGGGATTACAGGCGTGAGCCACAGCATCTGGCGAATGAAAAATATTCTTAAGCCCTACCTTAGCAGGAAGATGTGTGAACTGTTGAAAAAATATCTGAGAATGAATCTTGTTGAATGTATCCATGCAACATGTGCATCCCATTGTGGGACATGCACATTTGCATAATTTGCATATCCATTGTGCAATGAGTCCTTATTCTAAGTCTTAAATTTACCTTTATTTTGTTAAGTTGGAAGTATGATATTTTGTGAATTCTTCAAAAAAGAATGGGCAGATAAAGGAGAGTCAAAAATTTAACTTTGTAGAAAAATAGGAGAAAGAAATGGCAGTGGAAGAAACAGGAAAGGGAAAAAGAGAAACCAGGTAGTAAACAACCAACCAAAAAAAAGAACTTCAAATGTGTTTTCAAGAAACACTTAAAGGGAGCACAATGAGAGAGAAAGAGAAATGTGGCTGTAAGCACATCTGGAGGTTAAAGCAGATGGAATTGACTGACTGACCTGATTCTTACATTTTCTGCTTTACCACATGTGCATTTCTGAAAGTGTTGGGATGAAGGAAATATATTTAAAATGTTTAAACTCTTGTTATGATGTTATGTTGTTATGACCTTTTCAGAATTAATTCTGTCTCACGAAATTAGATGAGACAAATTGTAAATTATTTATAAAAATTAGCAATGAGGAAGGATACAGGAAAGGGCTCATTTTCGATGGCAGAGTACTATTGCTAGATGAACTAACTGATGGAGCTCAATCCCAGTTATCTGAGTTTTTATTTGGACTTTCTTTACATGATTTCTTTCCTCCAAAATAACCACTGCAATAAAACAAGTATATTGGCATAATGGTTTGATCCGATTATCGGTCTGAAAGCTGAATTTAGAATACGTGAGGAGTCTACTGTCAAAACCCCTAATTACCTTAAACAACTATATTGACAAAAGACTATCTATTATTTCGTTTAGAATTCATAGAGTGCTCAAATGCTTTCAAAAATATTTTATTCACTGCAACATTAGTGTTGTAGAAATTTTAGCATTTCCTCAAACATTGCTATTTTATCTTTTAACTTTTTAAAGACATTAATTGAATAATACATATAATTTTTATAAAACTTGCACATAAACTTCATATAATACTCATATAATTTTTACTAATAAATCTAGTTTACACTAATACCTTCTGCCATTACTATTTTTTTTTAATTAACCAGCATTGAGGGTCACACTGGGCATGAAGAGTATGATGGTTATTCAGTAAATCTATCCTTTTCTTTAGAAAACTGAAAGGTGGGAGAAAGAACTTGCATTTGTTTTGTTGTTTTTAGAACTCTAGAGAACTATTCACAATCTTAGTTATACTTTCCTTTTCAATTCTGCTCATGATTTTAAGTAAGAAAATAATATATATATGGTTTTAGAATGATCAATAAACATCGTTTGGTATTTGGAGAAAAGACACAGAATGCCCTTGACAACCTCTTTATTTTTAGGCAGAAGATAGCTCATTACAATGAAACAATAAGAAATTTCTTCTACCTCCACCCTCCTAGGTTCTTTGAAACATTTCATATGTCAGCTAATGTGATGAACAAAATGTACTTTTGACAAATGAGTAAATTTTTGCTATTAACAGCATCACAAACTTTAAAACTAGTGGTGATTTGTTGGAAAATGGGTATATTTATAAAAGCTGAGTATTGTTGGAGAAAGAATGGCAGAATCAAAATCTCTAGGACTCCCACCAACTCTGTAACGTTGGGTTTTTTAAAAGTCACAGGACTTTTTAAATCTCTAAGATTCTTTGAATATGTAACCATTTAGTATTATTCTCTTGAGGAAACTCGTTGAACTTTTTATGTTGGAATTACAGTAGTCCCCCTTATCTAAGGTCTTGCTTAAATCAGTTTCGGTTATCTGCAGTCAACCAGTCTAAAAGTCTTAAATGGAAAATTCCATAAATAAACAATTTATAAGTTTTAAATTGCTTGCCATTCCGAGTAGTGATGAAATGTCACACCGTCCTGCTCCATCCAGCCCAGGCCATGAATCATGTCTGTGTCCGGCATATCCATGTCATAAATGCTACCAGCCTGTTAGTCACTTAGTAGCCCTCTTTGTTATCAAATTAAAAAACACAGTGTATGTATGGTTCGGTACTATCCACAGTTCCAGGCATCCACTGGGAGTCTTGAAAGATAATCCCTGTGGAAAAGGGGCAACTATTGTACTTTTCCCCTTTCATTCGATTTCCTTTAAACTGAAGAAGTTTATTTTATAGCTGTTTTTGTGGTTAGAATTAAGTGAATTGCATTACATAAAGCATCTAAAATAGTGCCTGGCACATAGTGGTTCTATATTGGTGCTTATTTTCTGTATAAACTGCATGAGAGGAGGGACTTTATTTTATATATCACTATGTTCCAAATCTAGAGCAGTACTTCTAGAAATACATGAATTGGGCCCAGAGAGGCGCACACTGTCCTATATTGGTTAATTCACAGGTGGTGGTATCCTGTTGCAGTGTAAAAAAAAAAAAAAAAAAAATCAAAATGGTGATTGTTCAACTGAGTATTAGTAAAGACTTTCTTACTTAACTATGAATTGCCCATGAAATTATTTAAGTCACTTAACAGGTCCAGGACTCAATTTACTTGTGTGTAAAATTAGTTGACTAGATTAGATAATCTGTAATGTCTCTCACAGCCTTACATTTGTTTTGAGATATAAATTGTATTTTCAGAGAAAATTTTTGGTGAGAATGGAAGACATACTAGAAATTCTTAGAAATAAAACGTCAGACTTAAAGTATTTGTATCATGTCTGCCATCAGTTTTCCTGTGAGCTTAATATTGACTGTAGGATATTAGTTCATCTTTAGGCCCTGATTTACAGAGACTTCATTCTTTGATGTTGGAAAATCCAGGCAATTGCCACGGAAGAGTGACTAACTTTGGGTGGGAGAAACTAACGATTATCTTTGTGTTTCTAGGTCTCTGTGGCCTTTTGATTCATCTTTAGTGACTCTGAATTTCCTGTGAGTGTTAATGGGCTGTAGCAAGATACTGGTGGGATACTCAAGGAGGCCTTAAGAATAACAAGCTAATGGATTCTCAGAGTGCAGTCACTCCTTAAATTCTTGGCACACTTGTGATTTCTGTTAAAGAAGAAGATTCTAATTTTCGTTAAGATCCATTTTAATGTGTCTGTCTAAGAGCTTCAGTGAGGCAGTAAAAATACAACTGAGAATCATGAGGAGATAAAAAAGAAAATAAAGGTGTCAAAATTTTTTTCTTTTGGCAATCTATTTGGAAAACGTTAAGCTAAACATCTATGTATAATTTAAACCCTGCACATCTACATGCTCTTACATGATTTTTTTTTAATTCCAAAGTTGTGTTTAGCAATTAATTAAACAGAGAAAGGTAACTTGTTAGCTCAGAGAAAGGGTCAGCAAACTATTTCCTGTGGGTCACATATAGCCCACCACTTGTTTGTATAAATAAAGTTCTATTGAAATGCAGCCATGTATTGTCTGCAGCTGCTTTTACCCACAAAAGCAGTGTTGAATAATTGTGACAGACTGTACAGCCCACAAAACCTGAAATATTCATTATCTCACCCTTTACAGAAAGAGTTTGTTACCCACTGACTCAGAACACTTTGCTTTATGGCATGAGATTGGAAGGCTTAGTGCTACATCCAGATAGATGCAAAATTCCAAGGAATCTTATCTTTTCCAAGGCTGCTACAATTATTAATAAAATCATTGTTAATTATTAGTAAAGAAAACTGACTTTTTCTATTTTTAAGTCTAATCTAGAAATAAAATCTAGCATCTTTTTTGTATCAAATAGCACATTAATTAAGATATTGAGTTATTCAAAATCCCTAAAAATGTATAATAAGGTATTTTAAAGTATTAATGAATTGCTTTTCTCCAATATTTCTTTTTCTACCATGGCCTTTCCTTGTACTCAGTCTACCAAGGTATTCTATAAGATAAATCTGTACATTTGCTTTATTCTTTGACCTTCCAAACAAGTTTCAGTCCTCCCGTATTTTCTATCATGAAGGTATCACTTTTTCCCACTCAAGAGACAAAGCTTAGCTATAGTCTTGTTCACTCCCCATTAACTCTCTCTCATTTTTCCTGTTGGTTTCCCTCAAATTCATTTCTCTGCCCCTTTACTCTCTTTGTTTTGGTCAGGTCTCCAGGCTAGTCTCAGGGTAAATCTTCTCCAAAGTTGCCAGAACTTTCTTCCTAAAGCTTAGATCTAACTATTCAATAGTCTATTTACAAATCTCAATGGTTTCTATGTTTTTGTTTTGTTTTTGAGAAGGTGTCTTACCCTGTCACCCAGGCTGGAGTGCAGTGGTGTGATCTCGGCTCAGTGCAACCTCTGCCTCCCAGGTTCAAATGATTCTCCTGCCTCAGCCTCCCAAGTAGCTGGGACTACAGACAGTCACCACCACTCCTGGCTAATTTTTGTATTTTTAGTAGAGATGGGGTTTCACTATGTTGGCCAGTCTGGTCTCAAACTCCTGGTCTCGTGATCTGTCCACTTAGGCCTCCCAAAGTGCTAGGATTATAGGCATGAGCCACTGTGCCTGGCTAAATCTATGCTTTTTACTGTGATTTTTTTTTTTTTTTGAGACTGCAGTAACTGGTTCTCTGTCTGAAATGTTCTTTTCTTTGTCTTGGCCCTATTAATTTCTTCTTATTCTTATAACACGTGTCAGACATCAGTTTTCCTAGGATATTGTTTTCGGCTTGTCCTCCTCTAAACCTGCATTAGGCATCCTTATTTTCTATTCTCATGTAGCACTTCACATCCCCCTGCTTCACCACGCAAGCTTCAGTGGAGAAACAGCAGGAAACAAAGCACTCTCATGGGTAGTCTCATGTGACAGTCAACAGACACAGTTTTCGAGGAGTGTAAGAAATGTCCCTCGACTCCACAGTGTTTTGAGGAGAAGGTGAGGAACAATAATTTGAAAGTTACTCAGAGACGAGATGCCAAAGACCTAAATCTGTGTTTTGATGCTAAGAGGGTCTCCTTTATACCTGCAAGTCAATGGGCCCTAAGGATATTCAGGTTGCATTTATATCCCACACTTCATACCTCATCTAAAAATTGCTACATTTGAATTAGCGATCTAGCTTCAAACTGCCTTTCATCCTCACCTCTTATTCACCCCTCCTTTTTTTTTCTCCCCATGCCCTCATCATTCAAAACCACATTGAATGACTTCCCCAATGCATACTCTCATGACTGTGCTTTTGGTCCAGTCCAACCTCTCCTGTAATTGACTTCCATTTTTTGTTATCTCTCCAAACCTTAGTTGCTTTATAAAGCTTAAACAGTTCAAATGCCATTTTTTCTCTTATTCTTGAAGAAAATGGCCTACTCCTCTGCATTTATTGGCCACTTAATTCTTTCCTTGACAAATCAATTAGCAGGTAGTATTTAAAATCATTATAGTCTCCTGCTGTATGATGATGTGATACTTATATTACCGCAGCACCTAGCAGGATGCTTGACATATGATACAAGCTCAGTAAGTAATATATTATGTTATGTTACTGAACTGAACTCTACAAAGTGTAACTTAGTACTCACACAGTACTTATAGGTAATGTCATTTTTCCCAACTACTTCAAGTCATTTGCGTTGCTTTGTTTTGTTATTTTTTAACTTGGAGAGAGATTGTAAATTCACTCGTTTTCCAATATGTACTCTTCAATTTCCTGTCACAGTTTTTCTGTGCATTATCATTCAAATGAATCACAATACAGCAGCCCTGACAATATAGCAGTGCCCTGAGTGGCTGAGATTAAATGGGTGTTTTCATGTGCTCGTAGAGAAGTGCTTCATTTTGGCTTATTACTGACACTAAACTGATTCCAGTCTTTTGCAAAATGTACTCAAGTTTTGTATCTCAGTAAGTTATTTTCCTTTCAGGAATATTTATTAGAAATGCCCAAAATATTAGTGGAGCTGAATATAGCTTATTTAATGTCATTTTATAAGCAGCTTACTTATACTAGGAAATAATGTTGGTGACATTTAACTGGTTTTAAGTTCCTAATACAAAGAATATTCTCACAAGTCTAGTGAGAAAAAAATTGGATGTTATCTTACCAAGCATCCTTCTTTCTGAATAGTTGTGGCATAGAAGTTGTACCTGCTATCTAAATTCACCTTGTTCTGGTGATTTATTGCTTGTGTGGTATGTCTGCAATCAAAGCTTGAGATGACTTTCTCTACCGAGCAGCTCCATGTGATTACCAAATGAAATGCAATACAAATTGACAAGATTAGTTCTGAATTCTTTAGCTAATATAGATTGGATGTTTGTCCCTCCAAATTTCATGTTGAAATCTGATCCTCAGTATTGGAAGGAGGCCTAGTGGGAGGTGTTTGGGTCATGAGAGTGAATCCCTTATGAATAGCTTAGTGCCATCCTTGCAGCAATGAGTTCTCACTCTAGTAGTTTCTCAAGAGCTGGTTGTTAGAAAAAGAGCCTGGCTCCTTCCTTCTTTCTCTCTTGCTTCCTTCTCTCTCACCATGTTATGCCTGATCCTCTTCACCTTCCACCATGAGTGGAAGCTCCTTGAAGCCCTCATCGGAAGCAGACACTGGCACGGTGCTTCTTGTGTGGCCTGCAAAATTGTGAGCCAAATAAACTCCTTTTCTTTATCAATTATCCAGCCTCCAGCATTCCTTTATAGCAACACAAAATGGACTAAAACACTAGCTTTCTTGAATCCCCAAGACTGACCTTTGACACTTACTCATTTTGCCTTTTAAAATCTGGGTCTTCCTTTGTACATTGTCAATTTTCAAAAAATAAATTCACACAAATCTGTTAGAAATGAGCTTTTTGAAGTTTCTCTTAAGAGCTGCTAGAAGCAGCTGTGCCCACTGGCAAGTTAGAATATGTAAGTCATCTTGTTTCTTTTGGCATTGAAAGCCGACTTGGCTTTATAACTTTCAACTGTCATGATCAGAGTTAAAACAGAATGGATTTGATTCAGTTTTTAAATGTGAAATTTCTCCATACATTTTATCATTCACTCATTTATTCATTCACTTAGTATAAGAAAGAATGATAACAAATGCCAACTATAAATATGGCATTAAGGTAAGAAAGAAAATGGTATAAGTTTGGGTGGTTGAAAAAGGGCAGCTTTCATTGAGGAGCTGAATCTTGAAAACTGGCCAA
Organism: Cacajao melanocephalus; assembly: GCA_963573385.1. NCBI lineage: Eukaryota > Metazoa > Chordata > Mammalia > Primates > Pitheciidae > Cacajao > Cacajao melanocephalus. Next base: position 26,275 of record CAUYLG010012965.1, on the reverse strand, counting down.
TGTTTGCTCATTTAAAAAAGGCAAGCTAGGCATGATCAGGTATGTCTATAGTCCCAGGTACTCAGGAGGCTGAGGCAGGAGGACAACTTGAGCCCAAAGGTGGAGTCCAGCCATGTTGACATAGTAAGGTCCCATCTCTAAAAGAAAAAAAGAAAATAATTGAACACTTATTTCAAGAAATAGTTATACATGAGTGACAGGATGCCTCTTGTTGTATATAATATGCCACTTTATCTTAAGCCACGATATTCATTTTACTCACTATTTTTTTAAGCTATAGAAGTATTCAAGACATTATTTTTCTTCTATAGAAACTGAAGCATCCCTTACATTGTTAATACGTATGATAAGAAGAAATACTTTCTTTATATGGGCTTACAAAGTGTTTAAGGAGTTCAATATTTTAGATTAAATTGCACATGTCAAGGAAGGGAAGTTGACTTTACTATTGACAAAGGCTAAGCAACCCTTTACAGACTTAATGAAGGGTGCTTTTGCCTGATGTAAATACTAAGATTGAGAATATTACGTTTAATAGGCATACAAGATTATAAATGATTTATTGGGAAATTAATGGAGGCAGTTCCATCAAAACAACCATTTAATCTTGTGAACTTTAGCTATTCATGAAGTGAATTATTTCTGAATATGCAACTTGAAAGAGGATACATTAGTTTAACATGGAAACAAAACACACTAAAATGCAGAATACTTACTTTTCTAAAGACTAAAAATGAGTAAAGATAGGGGAAAGCATTTCTTCTTCTGGGCTTTGTAGAATCCAGAGGGATCAGAGACAATGAATAATGATGTTTAAGGCATCACATTGTATGCACCATGATTAGAAAGATAAAAATATATACATTAATTAGAATAAAATAGAATCAATGCTATAATGGCAGTGCTAAATAGACGGAGTATTTAGACAAGTAAGGGGGAAAAAATTAGGACATACAAGGTATAGAATAAAAACCTGGAGTTCAAGCGTAAACATGATGTGTTTGAAAACCTGTAAAGAGTTGGGTTTGAGCCGAATAATAACACTGGTGTGAACTATACAGAAAGACCAAGTTAGCTTAGGATGGTGTCAAAATGTAGAAAAAGTTTTTCTTAGAATTCTTAAAAACCAATGATCAATTTTGAAAAAAGATGGTTATATGTGAAGATCAGTTAGGGGAGTAGAAGCACAGAGATTAAAATAAAATGGGAAGTATGAAAATAAATAAAATGTAAAAGCTCTTAGAACCCCCCAAAACAGTTTAAGCCTTGAGAGAAATGTGACTGTGATCTGAGTCGGTAAGAATTCTGCTTAGATTCTAGCTTAACTCTCTTATTCTTGTTCTATAAATGACTAGGGAAGATGAGAGACCAGAACTCCTCCATTTCAACCACTGATCTTTGTTATAGATTAACAACCTCTTTTATTGCCCTGTAACTAACAGAGCAGATGACACCCCAACAGGGACCCCGTGAAAGTTTCTTCACTGTGGAGTGCTAAATATACCTTTCCTGAAAGAAAAAGACCACCTTAACTAATCAAATCATTGTAACTATGCGTTAAGTCTTCCATAGAAAGATGTTAAAATTCCCTTAAACTTCCGCAACTTTGTCTGTATAAATGATCCTCAGCTTCTATACTTCGGAACACTGACTTACGTTCTTTAGACTCTGTGCTTCTGCGGGGAAGGTTATCCTTAACCTTTGTGCTTGAATACACTGTCTTTAAACTAGATCCTGACTTTTTAAATTATTTTAGATTGGCAGAAGGAAATGTAAATAAAATACCAAGTGAGTACACAGTTGTGTGTTCTAGACAAGCGGTAAGGCTTCAGCTGTGGTAATAGGTTGAAAGAAAGAAGAAAAAGGGCAAGGAAACTGTAAGGTTATTCTTGTAAGGATATTGCCAAGTTTAAAATGAGGAAACTGAGGCCAGCACGAGACAAATGAAATTCCAGTTTATTTAGCTCCCGGGCGAGGTTCTGTGGCCCCGGGGGAGGGAGAGAGAGAGAGAGAGAGAGGCCAGAGAAGTCGCACCCGGCCGTTCTGGGCATGGGGTTTTATAGGGGGTAAGGGCAGTAGATTGGTCAGTGGGGAAACAAAGCATGGGTAACTGCATTGGTCATAGAAAGAGTGGACCTGGACTTGGCAAGTTGCCATTGGCAGCCCAGCAGAGGTACCCACAGGTGGGCTGGAGCAAGTAACAGATTGACCGGTGAGGAAACAAAGCTTGGGCACCTGTATTGGTCAGAGAGAGAGACTGGACCCGGACTTGGCGAGCTGCCATTGGTCAGGCTCTCGACGGGATTTTTAATTTTGGGCTGACAGCATGATTTAGTGCTGAGTGTGGGGCTAGGGGTGGAATGCAGGAGTGGAATGCAGGAGTGGAATGCAGGAGTGGAATGCAGGAGTGAGTGTGGGGAGCTTACATGGAGAAGGCAGGCGCCTGGTAGGATGTCCGGCCTCCTGATAAGTGTTATCAGGAGCGGAGGGGGTGAGTATTGTCCATCCGGCTCCTGGCGAGGCTATCGGCCTTACAGAAACAATTGATAATTTAGTGCAGATTGAACATGGAGAGTGAAAGGAGGCTATTTCAAAAATGACGCAAATTTCAAGCTTGAGTAATTGGAAATACAAAAAAAATATGAACAGAAATAAAGAAATCAAAAGTGGGTAATCTAGATTGGAGATAAAATGGTAAACTTGGATTTTTTTCAGGTATCTCATTTGATAAAATGAGGAAATACTCAGGAGTGATATTATGGAAAAAGCATGTGTAAGAACAAATATAAATTAAAAATAAGAGGCTTAATTATCTGTTGAAATGCATAAGAGATTTTCCTCCTTTTTTTTTTTTTTAGAGAATTTATCTTGGAAAACTTAACATTGTAAGTACTTTCTTATCTCTTTGAAATGCATATGAGCCTTTTCTAAAACTAAGTAGGCCTTTTGTCAGTTTTTGAACCCAAGCTTGTCCTTCTCAAGTATTTGAGAGCCACCTCTTTTAAATGCAAACACCAAGGAGATAACAACACTATTTTCAGTTTCTATAGGAAGGTAGCAGACTAACTTGCAAAACTGCCTTCAGTCATAGAGATGTGAAGAAAGAATTAGCTACTACGGAGGGACATCTCAATCACTAGGCAAATTTAGGTTGATTTCTGTGTGTCAAATGGTGCTGTCAAGTCCTCTTATTTGAGGGCTACTGTTTATCTTGAAAACATGTATGTAATGAATTATATCTGCTTGCTTATATACAAAGGTGATTTTTTTTTTAAACTTTGCAACTCCTTATCAGATTGCCTGTCATGCACATGTTCTGGTTTAATATTTACTCATTAAGAATTTTTTTTTCCTCTTCTGCTCTTGCAGAAAGGTTTCTGGGTTGGGAGATTTTTGCTTTTAGTTATATTTTTCTAACGAATGATATTATAGGCAAAAAGTCAGAGTTGAAGAAAAAAGTTACCTTTACAGAGACAATTAAAAATGATGAGCGTAAGAAGAGTTAACTAAGAAAAGTTAGGTCTGGTGGCACACACCTGTAATCTCAGCTACTTGGGAGGCTGAGGCAGGAGAATCGCTTGAACCCAGGAGGTAGAAGTTGCAGTGAACTGAGATCACACCACTACACTCTAGCCTGGGCAACAGAGCGAGACTCCTTCTCAAAAAAAAAAAAAAAAAAAAAATTAAAATAAGAACATCTAGGACCAGCAGTGCTGCAGGGTGAAAAGTGAAGGGAGTAGAAATAGAACTTTTCTGTACAATGCAGTTATGAAGAAGAGAAACATTTTATGGAATAAGTATTTAACTGTTCATTCTCCCAAGACATCAATGGTAGTCATACATTACCATTGTCTGTTTGTTTTAATCTCAGTGATATTCCCCTGCCTGGAATCTCCTTTCTCCTCTTCCTTCACTATGATAAGCACTCCTCATTTCTAAGGCTAAGTGTAGACATCTTATCTCCTAGGAGGTATGCCCTAACCAACTCCCTCCTAACTAGGCTGGATGGAGCATGGGTCCAGAATGCCCCATAAAATCCTATGAAACTTTCATTTATAATATTTTATATGATTTTTTATAATGACGTTTTTTGTATAAATGCATTTGCCAATACTGTCAACTCCTTTAAAAAAGAAAGTAATGATGGCTTATCTATGTATGCACTATCAGTATTCAACACAGAACCTACCACATTAAAATGTTTGTTTAATTTACCGATTAACCATGGACGTGTCAAGAAGTCTTAATAGAGTAAGATGTGTTGGGGATTTTTGTTGATTTGTGTTTACTTTTTTTCTTTTTTAAAGACAGGGTCTCACTCTGTCACCCAGGCTGAAGTGCAGGGGCATGATCATAGCTCACTGCAACCTCTGACTCCCGGGCTCAAGCCATTCTCCAGTCAGCCTCCAGGGTAGCTGGGACTGTAGGCATGTACCACCAGGCCCAGCTAACTTTTGTATTTTTGTAGAGATGGTGTTGCCCTGTTGTCCAAGCTGGTCTCGATCTGCTGGGCTCAAGCAATTTGCCCACCTTGACCTCCCAAAGTGTTGGGATTACAGGAGTGAGCCACCATGCACCCAGCTGAGATGTATCTTTGAAGAACAATTTAATCTAAATCTGTACTGTTTAATGTGGAAGCATCTAGCCACATGTGGCTATCGAGCACTTGAAATGGGCCTATTCTAAATTGAGATAGAGTATATGTATAAAATGTACACTAAAGTACTGAGAAGAAATGTTAAATATCTCAATAATAATTTTATATTAATCACATCCTGACAAATGTAACATGATGAAGTGCTATTCGGGATATATTGATCTAAATAAGCATTAATTAAAAAAATTTTTTAATGTGGCTACTAAAAAATGTAAAATTACATATTGGCTCATGTTATATTTCTAATGAATAGTGTTAGTCTGAATCGAATACCCCCAAATACATTCAAATATGAAATTATTAAAATCAATATGCTTAAGTTCCCCCACCCCAAAATGTAATGATGTTCCCTGATATCTCTAATTCTATGGATAGTGACTCCTGGGTCAAAACTCAGGATTTCATCAGGTATTTAGAATGAAATGTCTGGAATAACAACTTGCTTCCTGATGAAATTTTATAGAAACCATTTACTAGAATAAATAGGCTTAATCTTTCCCCTTCAATAGCTGACAAGAATTCCCAGTATACTCAGTGTATGGGTTCTTCTAATATCTTCTTCCCATCATCCCCATTACTTTCCAGATGTGCTAAGGATATATAAAGTAGAATCGAGTTCATTCATGTACATTCATTGGAATGTTTCTATATACCATGTGCTACTACAAAGCAGAGAATATAAAATGAAAAAAACAAGATCTCTACTCTCATGCAGCTTACAGTTTAAAGGACAGAATATAAAAAAGAACCACGTACACAAATGAATGAATAAGATCACTTTATATTTCTTTGAAAATTGTTTTTAGCCACAAATAATAGAATACCGAAACAACAGTGGCTTAAACCAAAAGAATGATCAATGTTTCAGAGTAAAGAATCTAGGGAAATGCAGCCTCAGGTGTCTTCTGGTAATCAGACAATGATCTCAGAGCTCAGATTTGTTTTCTGTTTGTTTGTTTTCTCTTTTCACATCTGTCCTTAGTATGATAGCTTTTAGTTTTTATGCTTTTTATTTTCAAGTTTTAAGGTGAATGCTACAATTCTAGACATCTCATCTGAGTTGAAGGGAGCTCTTTTCTTGTGTTTACTTTTAGCAGGAAGTTAAACACCTCCTCAGGAGCCCTCAGCATCCTCCTCCTTACTGGACAGAATTGGGTCACATGGACATGTTTAGCCGAAAGGGAGTCTGGGAAAGATAAAAGAGTCATCCCTTAATATCCATTGGGAATTAGTTCTAAGACCTTGGCAGATACCAGAAACCACTAATGCTTAAGTTCGTTATATAAAATGGTGTAGTATTTGCATATAAACTACACACATCCTGTTGTATACTTTAATCTCTAGAGTACTTATAATATCTAATACAATGTAAATGCTATTTTTAAAATTTCACCAGGAGTTTGGTTGTATATGTACTTGTAATATTTTTTGTATTATTACTTTTTTATTTTTATTATTTGTTATTTATAGTTAATTAAATCTATAAATGTAGAACCACAGAGACTGAAGGCCAATTGTATCTATTTTCCAGGAGCTCTGGTGAGGCCTACAAGAGAGATGGAGATTAAATACAAGCTACAGTGTTGTTTTTCTTGCTCTTTTGATTACATTTCAGATAAGGCTTATGAATAAAATACAACAAAGTAATGGGATGGAGAACAACTGGTATATAGGGCATATTTATGGAAGATAATTTGAAAGGGCCTTGGTAAAAAGGTGATATTTGAGCAAATAATTGAGTGGCTGGGTGCAGTGGCTCACGCCTGTAATCCCAGCACTTTGAGAGGCCTAGGTGGGTGGATCACCTGAGATCAGGAGTTTGAGACCAGCCTGGCTAACATAATGAAACCCTGTTTCTACTAAAAAAAAAAAAAAAAAAAAAAAAAAATACAAAAAATTAGCTGGGCATAGGGGTATATGCCTGTAATTCCAGGAACTCAGGAGGCTGAGGCAAGAGAATCACTTGAACCCAGGAGGCAGAGGTTGCAATAAGCCAAGATCGTGCCATTACACTCCAGCTTGGGCAATGAGAGAGAAAATCCATCTCAAAAAAAAAAAAAAAAAAAAAGAATTGAATGATGAGAAGAAGATTGCCATGTAAACATTTGGGAAGGAGCTCCTGTTGTACTCATAGGGACATCATCATGTCATGAGCAAATTCAAAACTTCTTGTTTACAAAGAGAATTCTGTTATTTTATGTTTATTTTCTATATCAGCCAAGGCTTTGCAGAGAAGCTGAACTTAGCCTCCATATCAATCATGATTTTCCCTATCTGTAAGTTTATGTATGTTCATATATATATATAAATAGATAGACAGATAGAGAGGGAGAGAGACATACAGAGACAGCTATTTCAAGGAATTGGCTTACACAATTGTGGGGATGGCAAGTACGAAATACGTAGGGCAAGCCAGGTGGCTGGAAGCTCTTGGGCAGGAGTTGATGCAGCAGTCTTGAGGCAGAATTTCTTCTATGAAAAACCTCAGTTTTTGCTTATAAAACCTTTCAGCTGATTTCTTATTTATTTAATACAATATCAAAAGAAAAATCTGAGGCACAATAAAATTTTGTAGTTTATTTGAGCAAACAGCAATCATGAATTGGGAATATTCAAACTGAAAAAGGTTTCCTGCTCTGATGATGAAGCATTGGAAACAAATATTTATAGGGTGACTATGAAAGTGAAATAAAGAAATTATTTGATTGGTTGCAGAAATTATTTGATTGGTTGGGTTTACTTGTGAGAAAGTTCCTAGTCATACAACCATATGTTAGTTGGGTACAATTGGCTGAGGTTAAGGTGTTTTTTTTTTTTTTTTTTTTTGGGTCCAAAACAAGCAATTACCAGAAATGACTCAAGTTTTTCTTATTTTTGCATTTAAGCAAGATTAAGGGTATTTTTTAAGGCCTAGTTAGTTTTGTTTTCTCAGGAATTTTTCAGGTTTGGTCTTTATTTTAATTTCACTTTAACACTAGAAACCTATATGAGTAATTTTCACTTAGCAAATTCTATATTGCTATGGTAGTGTGTGTGGCTTAAAATAGTCAAAAAATGATTTCTTAAGACGCTCCTCACAAAACTTTTTGACATTATACTAGTTCCTCTATTTCTTTAAAAACAAGAATGTTTCAAGCTTTACCAATATTTTTACATGAATAATTCAGTGATCATTTATTTCAACAATATTCCAACTAATATTAAAAAAAGCAAGGCTGTTCCTAAATAAGACATTAACATGACATAAACCTAAACAGAGAGTTGGAAATATAAAAAGAGCATCTGACATTTTACTTTCGAACCATATTGATACTAAAACAGATGAAACAAGTAAGAATACCAAAAGTCATTACACGACATTTGACATCAACATCATGACAATGCGGCAAAGAAATGTATTTGGTAGGCTGCATGTAAAAATATAAGCGAAATGGAAAATAGAATTGAAAAGACTGTCAGCTTTGGAAATTTCTCGTTAAAAAGTATCTTCTTCTTTTCCCTACTTCCTCTTCCTTTTTCTAGAAACTCTCATTAATTTCTATTTCCCTCCATAAAGAGTCTCCAAACATCTGAGTGTAACAAAAACATTCAGGAACACATAATCCCATCAAACAGAAAAGGAGTAGATAGTACAGTCCTTATATCATAGAAAGTAGGTGCCCAATTTATTGTACAGTTGCTGTAGGTTGCAAAGAGTAAATGGATCACAAAGGCAAAAGCAACTGTGATGAGAAAAGGGAAGTCAAACATAAAATGAACATAAAAAAGATATAAACCTGAGCTTGCTGAAATATTACACCAACACTAAATTGAGAGTTAAGAAGGGCCAGTAGTAGACATTAGTATCAAATGATTTATGCTTTGCTTCAGTTCAAGTTAAAATATTATCTAGATCAGAATAATCAAGATACTAATAATTAAGACCAATAACTATAATTAGAATTCAGATATTTGTCAGTGAATATTCAATTTTACTTCAAGAATTAAATGTATTATATAAATTACAGATATGCTTTTTATTGTGCTAGGCACTGATCAGTCACAAATCTACTGATTTGTTTGCAGTCAAGGAGATTATAATTTGATTGGGAGGTTGAGAGTAATGGCCATGATGATGGACAAAAAATCAAAAACTATAGCAACATGATACATGCTCTAAAAGAAATATATCCAAAGTGCTAAGGGGTTTCCAACATGGTAAAAACCCGTCTCTACTAAAAATACAAAAGTTAGCTGGGCATGGTGGGGTGGGGCACCTGTAATACCAGGTATTCCGGAGGCTGAGGCAGGAGAATCACTTGAACCCAGGCAGAGGTTGCAGTGAGCTGAGATCACGCCACTGCATTCCAGCCTGGGTGACAGGGTGCTAAGTTTTTCGCGTAAGGGATCAAGTAATGTTTTACACAGCCAGTATCATTTCTGTTGTAGTCTTAAGGATGATGAAGTTTTAAATATACTCTAGGTTGATTCACTCTATACACGTTTCCACATCATTTTGCACTGTCACTTTCCCAAACTTCCTTGCAACTAGATGTGGCCAGCAACACACTTATGGTCAATGAAACATAAATAAAGCTCTAATGGGGACTTTTCAGAAAGTCTTTGCTGTCATGTTTAAGGCTCTGTTCCTTTTTCCCCTTTGGTTTATTTATACATCTTTTTGCCTGGACTGTGAACGTGGTGGCCAAGATGCACCGGTCATCTTGGCTAAAGGAGAGAAATTTGCTTTGACACTTCAGATCTCTAAAGAATGCCAGCAACTACCTATCTGACTTAGTCTTGTTGCATGAAAAGAAGTAAACCCCTACTTAGCCAAGCTCCTGCACTTTGTTAGGTCTTTTTTCTTGCAGATGAACATTGCTAACTACTGTATAGGAGTGCATGAGATCACTTATCCAGGATATGTTGTGAATTTAAGAATAAAATCAGCCATAGGAAATCCCCAAATTATAGTTTATAAGGCCAGAGCTGGCAGTAGAATCTGAGAAGTCCACAGGTAGATTGAAAGGGGAAATTATTGAAAGAGGTTTTGTGGACAGCAAAAAAGAGATGGCTTTTTACAAAATAAATGTTCTGATCATTCAATTGCTCTGAAATGTGGGTAAAAGTAAAAAGAGTCTCTTGGATTTGACCATTAGAGGGCATTGGCGTTTTGGAGAGAGCAGATTTTGTGAAGTGCCGACCATGTAAGTCAGATTGCAGTGGGATGGAGAAGGTGTTGAAAACAATGAGAATAGAATGATAATAATCTCATAATAATAATAATGAGAATAGAATAATACACTTTTTTTAAAAGGCAGAGACAGGATAATGGCTTAGAGAAGCTATGTTGAGGGAAAGTTTCATTTCACTTTAGGATAGAGCAAACTTTGGAAGAAAGCTTCAGTGGAGAAATAATAAAATTTTAAGAACAAGAGGTCATGGAGGGAGTGGAAGGCAAATAATGGACAATGGTTCTACAATTAGAGGAACATCCCCATAAAAGAGGGATATCTATGTCCTTTGGAGAGAAAAGAATGGCTATGGATTAAAGTGTGTGGAGATATGAAAAAGGAATACAGACAGAAACTACTATTAATAGTTGTGAGTTTTTTCTTCCTTTTTTTTATTGTTGTTAAAATGTTCAGTCAGCTTGTCAGCCTAAGTAGATGGATGTAATAGGATTTTAGGAGTAGATAAGGGTTTAGAACAACCAAATGAAGAATAGTATTGGACAAGGAGTCCTGGAGGACCCAGGAAAGGCTTGCAAAGGTGAGCTGAGCAGCCAGCTAAGACTGTGACCTATTGTTTCTTCAATTATGCCTAGCTTCCAGAGGCAGGCAGTTCCTCTTTCTATGCAGGTGTGGGCATGGGGCAGATAATTACATGTGGCTTCTCCTCCTTTGCATTCAATTCAGATTTTTATAAAATGAAACAGTTACAATAAATATCAAGGGAAATTTGGAAGAAAAAGTTAGAAAAGAAAACAGAAAGCCTGAGTGGGTTGGAAGCATGGGGTTTGGCCCGTAAAGGGAGTTATTCCTGTCTGCTTTGCCTTATCGAGGGAGTGATTGTGAATGGATGATATGGACTTCCCACTGTTTTGGGCTCTAGATCTTGCTGTTCTTATGGCTTCCTACCCCTTTCCTAGAGTCACACAATCCAGTGGTAACTTTACAGTATCTCTAGAAACATATTCCATAATTGTAACTTAAGATTTTCTCTCTTAGGCATTTGTGGATATTGCCGAAATTGGATAAATTCTAAATAAACAGTACTTTCATCCACATCTGCTCATATGACACATATATCTATATGTGCGTGTATTTTTTTCTAATTTATGATTTTATCATATTGTAAAGAAGAATGATAAACTCAGATTGGCGCTGAGATTTTAACTTTCAAAGGCATTTGTTTACATATTTAATCATATTTCAATATGATTATATCTTTGAAATATTATCAAAGTGAAAAATAAAAATATTTCCGCCTCGGAAAGATATTCAGAAGGTATTCAGAGTCCATGATAAATAAGGAAATTATTTCTCTTTAGTCAAATATGTTCCTAAAATGCTGTGTCATTACAACTTTTGAATCCCCCTCTAGGATTCCCCGAGGCAGATGATTATTCTACTGAAACACAGTATCAGCATTTTGCTGTGGGTTTCCGCTTAGTGACTAGCAGGGGACTTTTTTCAAAGACAAAAACACCTCTGAACTGTTTCCCTCAATCTGTGATTCTATCAGACATGGGCAGGGCAGGAATTTCCTTTGCTCAACTCAGAATGAGTGAGACAGCTGTCAAACCTGCTATACCTGCCTACATTCTCATGCTTAGGGTGTCCTTACTTCATCATTCCCTCTTTAAAAAAAATCTTCTAAAAAAGCAAGCATGTGACTAAAGCCACATTCAGTAGCACTAGAGGTTTTGCTATCAGCCCAGGAAAAAATTATTATACATTCTCAAAATACTGACCTCAGGCAAAGTCTTGAGTTGCCATTATGTGGAAGGTTCTACGTTTCCTTAGAGGAGTGACTTTGGAATGATTGAAGAATGTTAAAAGAAGGTTAATTCAGGCACATAATAAAAAAGATGCTTTCTTTCTTTCTTGTAATGAGAACTTTTTAGGTGTGGAAGGGCATGTGTCTACGTGCCTTAAAAAGCAGAAGCTGATTAAACTCCTGTGAAAGATTCTTATAATCGTAGAAGTTGGAACTAACACACTTCTAAATTTCTGTCCAATTTGGAGTCAGTAAGCAAATCTGTTGTCCAACATTTCTCAAGTTTTATTTCTGTGAGAAGTTGATGGGTATAATGATAGAAAACAGCTCTCTGGTCAATTTATGTTTAGAAAACACAGCAAACCATATTTACATTTTTAGGTATATGGTTTACATTAATATATTAAATCTTGGAGTAGGTTTATATTTTAACCAAATACTTTACAGATGTTTCTAACTACAGTATTGGCTTTGTTGGGTTTTGTTTACAAGGTTTTTAGAAGACAGTTTTGTTTTGTTTTACTGTGAATTCCGACTAATTCGACAAAGACACCAGGCGCATAATGCATAACATAAAGGCTTTAAGATGATCTATTGCCCTAATATTACAAATATTTTCAGCAGTATGCCAAATTTTGTATCCGGTAGTCAGAAAACATAAGATCTGCTCTTGAATTGTGTTTTTTAAAAGAATACCAAGTTACTACGCCTTATGTGAGAATTAGATCTCACATAATATTCATCTTCTAAGCTATGATACACAATTCAAAATTCTTTACCGTAAAGCCTGTAACTTCTTGAGGGCTGACGTATGGCTTAATTAAATACTTTGCTCAGAGGAAGGGTGATGTTGCTGCCTGCCCAGAATCATTGCACCTGAGAGAAGGGAGGGGTCATTACTTCAGAGTAGCCACACACCCTAATATTGTCAATGCTACACATGAGTGCTGGTGGAAATCATTTCAGTCATAAGGCAGCAATAATGATTAACTTCATTTTAAGAATCCTATGCTGATGTAGCTTTCATGAGTCAGATACTTCCTTAAAAATAACTATCTGAAAGCAATATGGTATTCTGGATTGGATCCTGGAACAGGTTAAAGATATGAATGTAAAAAATAGGTATAATCCAATTTAAAGTCTTTGTTTTTTCTTTCTTTTATTTTTTTTCTTGGCTCACTGCAACCTCCCCCTCCTGGGTTCAAGCAATTCTCCTGCCTCAGCTTCCTGAGTAGCTGGGATTACAGTCGTGTGCCACTATGCCAGGCTAATTTTTGTATTTTTAGTAGAGATGGGGTTTCACCATGTTGGTCAGGATGGTCTCATTTAGTTAATATATTATAATAATGTTGCTTTCTTAGTTTTGACAAATATGCCATGGTCAGGTGAGATGTTAGCATTAAGGGAAGCCAGTCAAAGAGTATATATGAACCCTAATATATCTGCAGCTTTTCTGTTCATTAAAATTATTCCAAAGTAAAAGATAATTATTAAACATTTTAATAGGAGAAAAGTATTAGTTTCCTTTTAGTGATCCTAAGAATCATCATTTCTGCTTTTGAAGCAGAAAGATGAGCAAGCATGCTATAATGATTAAATATGAGAAAGGTTACTATATTTTTTAAAAAATCTAAAAAATTACCCTGAATGAAGTATAATTTTTAAACCTTAGAGATGGGAAAAGATAGGTAATTTTTTCCTTGACACCAGAATACCTTTTAAGGAGACTACCCTCTTTATTTAAAAGTACACCTTGTTAGGCTTTGTAGGAGAGAGCCTAGGCGCAATATCAAGGCAAAGAAAATGAATTAAATGACTCTGCATGGCATTAGTTTTTGGTTCTTAGAGGAGAGGAAAAAAAAAAAACAGAGAAAGGAAGGAGAAATGAAAATATCCAATGCTATAGCTTGGGGCAGCAATTTTGAACAGCCATTTAGGTGTCTTTATGTTCACAAGAAAATATGCTATGCTAAATTAACATGGGCTTGATTCCTAATCTTAATAATCTTTCTTATAATGAATTAGATTTTACAGTGATTTCGAGTAAGGCATTTTTTTCATATTATTCACAAAGGACACAAAAGAGCCAATCAGATGTGACCAACCAACATGGTTTATTTGGCTTATGTGGCATTTTAAAACAATTTGAAATGGTTTTTAAAAATGGAGAAATAATATTTTTACTATTAAGATTTTAATTGCTTGCTTCCCTTGAAAAATCAGAAGGGCAGCAATATTGACCCCATAATTCCAGGTGCTGATATAGGCTGAGATTGCACAAAGGATTCTGCCTTAGGGGCAGGTAGGAAAGGGCTTTCCAGCTCTCACTCATTTCCACCACTCCCTGTAGTCTGCACTGAGGCCCACTTCACTCGTTGTCCTGCCTACCGAATGTCAACTGGCAAACACAACTGTTATCGTAGTAACTCTTCCAGTGAAGCAAACAAATATTATATTAACATTTGCACATGGTTCTGTACTTAGAAGGATATGTTGCATTGTCTAGAAAACAAATCATAGAAAAAAGAAATTGGTTTTAGATTTAGACAGATCTTGATATCGAAATCTTCCACTTACTCATAGTCATTTATTTTATTTTTATTTTTTTCGTTTGAGACAGGGTCTTATTCTGTTTCTCAGGCTGGAGTGCAGTGGCACAATCTTGGCTCACTGCAGGCTCAACGTCCCCAAGCTCAGGAGATCCTCCCAGCTCAGCCTCCTGTATAGCTGGGACTACAGCGCCATTATGCCCCTCTAATTTTTGTATTTTTTGTAGAAACTGGATTTTGACATTTTGCCCAGGCTGGTCTCAAACTCCTGGGCTCAAGCAATCTACCCACCTGGGCCTCCCAAAATGCTGAATTACAGGCATGAGCCACCATGCCTGGCCCACAGTATTCTTTTTGAAAACTTTGCTACCAATCCTTTTTTTATGCATCACACACGCATACATACACACACACACACACACACACACACACACGTGTGTGTGTGTCTAAATTATGAATGTACTAAATATACAGTTTTGCATTTTTAAAAAATTTATATTAACTTGCATAAATCTCTGTTTTCTTATCTGCATGTAAAAGGGGATAATAAGCCCAACTTTTTAGGGCTTTTACAAAGATTCAATATGATTCTGTATGTGAAGTCACTAACACATAGTAGGTACTCGGTATATAATTCCCTGTCCTTAGTTTTCATTACCGTCAGCTACAGTGACATATGTGCTCTATTTTGGTTAATGGTTTTAAAAACAGACTAACATGGAGAAATAATATTTTTAATGTAACTGAATTATGACATTTTCCTATATTTTAAAATTGACACATAAATTCCTCTGATAGGTGAAGTTTCAAATACCTTGAGTCATTATCACATTGCAGTCTAATACAAATGACTCAAATTCATGGCAAAATTATTCGTTTGAGTGCTGGTCCACTTCAAAGATCTGTAGTCTCAGCCATGTTGGTTGAGGAAAGAGAAAGAAGTCAGCGGGGAAAGAAGATGTTGCAAAGGGTTAAATAAGTTGATGCTGACTTGTCATTTCTACTGATGCTAACAATCACATTTCTTTAGTTTAGCTTTATTCTGCTATTCTTCTGTGGTCATAAAGGGACAGTTAGTTGACTGGCTTTTTTTGTTTTCTTAATCCCTTAAAAAATTTGCTGGTATATGGAATAAGAACATATTAGATATGGGCAATGTGGCGAGACACCATCTCTCCAAAAATAAAAATAAATTAGCCAGGCATGGTGGTGTGTGTATACCTTTGGTCCCAGGTACTTGGGAGGCTGAGGTGGGAGGATTGTTTGAATGTAGGAGGTTGAGGCTGCAGTGAGCAATGTTCACATCACTGCATTCCAGCCTGGGCAATACCTGAGACCTTGTCAGAAAAAAAAAATAGATATAAAGGTAAAAATGAAGGAAAACAGTCTCACATTCCTAATTGCTTTTCTTAAAGTGTGGTGAGATATTAGAAGAGATGTTCTAAAAAAAAAAAAAAAGGATATTTCAAATGGAAATTACATGAGTAATTATTCAATGAACAGTTTTTGATGTATTCTCTGTGTAAGACACTGCAAAATGCACAATTTAACATTCAATAAGACATGTTCTTTGCCTTTCAGGAGCTTATGCTCTAGTAGATCAAAGTACACAAATAACCATAGTGTGGGAAATATACCATACAGATCATACATGAGGTATGAAGAAACAGAAGAGAGAACATCTAGCAGGAGGGATCAGAAAATACCACAGAAGAGGTGGCATTCAAGTCAAGTTTACGTTTTTCGATTGTAAAGGCAATGTGTGTTTATTAGATACATTTGGAGAATGAATACAAATATTTTTTAAAGTAATTTAAAATAATTTTTATCACTCGGAGATAACTAGGGATAACTATTGCTGACATTTTTCAACTTTATGTTTTTCCTGTATTTTTTTTTTCAGAATTATAAACATATACAGCACACAGTTTTACATTTTAAAAATGTACTTAAAACTATGAGCATTTTTCTTTACCATTTTCTATGTTATTTTGAATCTCCGCTAAGATATATCCACATCCTTTACCTGCAAATGCTTAACCTCAATCTTATCACAGGAAAACATCAGACAGACCTTAATTGACAGATAGTCTGATACACACACACACACACACACACACACACACACACACATATATATATACATATATATATGGCCAGTATTCTTCTCAAAATGTCTAGTCAAAAACAAAGAAAGATTGGCATTAGCAGTACAATTGGTGAAATTTGAATGTGGTCTGCAGATTGGTTAGTTTCCTGATTTAGATAATAGTACTATAGTAATGTAAACTGTTAATACTAAAGGAAGCTGAGTAAAAGGTATATAGAAATGCCATGTGATATTTTTTACTTTTTTTATAGGTATAAATTATTTCAAAACAAAAAATAAAAATGAAAAAGACAGAAAAGAGTGAATAAAGCATGCACCTTTTAAGAAAAAGATGATCTTATGGCTATAGAATATTTTCTCATATGGATAGGCCTTAATTCAATTAATTCTCAAATTGGCATTGATTTTATTTTTCCTTTTTTGCTATCATAAGCAATAATAAGATATCCTTTCTTATACATTAATCTTTGCTGAAATAAAAGATATTCCAATAATAAAAAAGTTATATAGATGAGAAAATAAATTTATACGTGGAAAATAAATGGAGTGAGAAAACGGAGAAAATGTGGAAGAAGCAGGAACCCAGGTATGATTGAAGTATTATGTGAAGATAGGTTTAACAAAAGAACAGGATCCTCTGGGGAGAGAATTTCTAGATCAGGTCAAAGTGGGACGATGGGGTCATACTGCAGTGGGCCTCAAGGTCAAACAGTCACACTTCAGTTGACAGTTGATGGATTGACGGTTTACTCTACAGATATTCTTCTTTTCTACATCACTCTGTCTCATATCTAGCATAATATTTGTAATTTTTTTTTCAAATGGATTTTTGGGGAAGGAGTTAGGAATGCAAAAATGTTTATGAAAATAGTAACATAAAAGAAACTGGGACTCAAGACCATTTACTAGGATCATGCAAAAACTTGCAGCTACCCATTTTGATTTAGAACGGTGAATGTTTGAAAATTTGACCTTTAACAGGCTGAGAACCAGCTGAAAGTAAGGGCCAGAAATAGATCTGCAATCATTTGACATTGACAGCAAGCCCTGAAAATTTGTCACTTCTTACAATAGTTGAATATAGATAGATGATAGGATAATAGACAAATGCTCTTTACATAGATGAGATATGTTTCATAGTATTACTTATCTTTGGCCAACACCTTATACATGATAGATCATAAATTTGAAATGTAACCTAAATATTAAAGAGAAATAAGCTCCGTGGCAGCTATTTTCAAGCCTATTACTCTAAAAGCTTAACCTTTAGTTAAAATGCTTTGAGCCTAGTTCCAAGTCATTAAAGAGAATTATATCTATTATATAAATAGTACATAAATATATTATCTCTTTCACGGGTTACTCTTCCTTGAATTTCTTAATATTACAACTTGATTTCCTAGTCAATATCAACTTCTGAAAGATAAAACAGGAAATTAGTCTATTCATATTCATTATAGAGTTAAAACTTCAAAAGTAAAAAATATGAAATATCTATATTTAAATTTAATCATTAATGTTCCAGTACATACATCTACTTTTAGCTGAGCAGTATTCTGGGTATAGGTTGTTTGAAAATCTGATTAAAACAGAAATTAAGTGAACACCTCATGTATCTTTCCCTAAAGTTACCTCACCTTATTCTTCAGAAAGCCTTAATATTTAAAGGCATGATTATCTTCAAGGACAAATAAATTAGATGAGTGCCTACTTAGTTTTGAAGGCCTCTGTGTAAAACTGCTGCTCCAAAACTATTCCCATTATTAATAAAAGATAACCTTTAAATATCTATCAGCATGCAGTAAACTGAGGGATGAGAAGGAATTTTAGCCTGATATCAGTGTTAAAACCTTCCAGATAGAGTACAACAGAGTGTGCATTCTCCCTTAGTGCTACGAGTACCAATAACCCCAACTTTGTTGACTTAAAGGGGTGGGTGTTTCTAGTGCTGTTGGCTAGTGGGCATATACTTCTGCTAGTAATTTATCAGCAATTAGCTACCTAGCAGTTTCGACTTAGAGAGACAGATGGAGAGTGAGGGGAAACGGGAAACCCAGGTTAAACTTCAATACAGCTTGGCCTATGGCTGTCCTCATATAAAGAGGATTAGTGAGAAAGAGAGAAAATAAAGGAAGTATAACTCTGACTTGGATTGTGATATAAAACATATTGTGCTAAATTAAGTTGTGGCAATGTTTGTGAAATGTTTAAAACAACCACATCATGGTTCTCCAGGTATTTCTCTGCAACATAAATAATCTGATTTAGCATGATTCTATGGTATCCGTACAACATCATGGAATACATGTAGAAACAAGTCACAGTCAGTCTGCCAATGGCAAAAGGTACAGGAAAATAAAAAGACATTAGTTTGGGATGCAGAAGAAAATGATTTTATTTCAGTCTTTAATCTTTCAACTATTAATACTTACATGACTTGGGGCTAGCAAATTTCCCCCTCTCTCAACATCTCTTCTATTTAAAGGTACCTATGCAACAATCCTGCATTTTCTTCACATGTACCCCAAAACCTAAAACACAAAAAAATATAAAAAAAAAGGGGGGGTAAGGAATTGATCTTTACTTTTCTTGTTAGTAACATGGTTTCTTCCCTCTAAATATTACATATAGGGTGGCAATGCACGAAGATGTATATTTAAATAGCAACTTCGTGGTAAACAAAAGACAAGAACACGCTTGATATTCTTCCTCTTCAAGTCTGAGGCAGAGGCAGAATTGAGAGCTGAAACAAAGGATTCTCTCCTCGTGCTACTTGACGTGTAGTCATTGGTGTCCCTGAAAGCTTCTTGGAAATCTAAAATCTCCTAGAATCAGATTCTGCATTCTAAGAAGATCCCAGGTGATTTTTGTACGGAATAATATTTCAGACGCACTGTCCTAAATCACAGCTAGTATAGAAAACTCACAAATATCACTTCAACATATCATTATTCTTCATTTTCAGTGCCTGATCTATTGTAGGGAGGCTGTCGAGTGCAGTGAAAACAAGTGGCAGCCGCTGATGCATCACAACAGTTCACAGCTGATACGTCATGGCAGTGAGCGTGCACCATTCCATTTCTGATGTTTCTCCTTCTGACTTCTTTCTCACTTACTCCTCCCCAGGAGTGACATAATTTTATTGGTTAAATTAAAAACAAAACAAAACTGGAAATTCTTAGTTTCTGCCTTTCTTCCTTTTGGGAGTTAACTGCCCACAGCAAGCATACATTCGTCTCTGTCTTTCAAGGTAAAGGTCAGGCTCATCTCTCTTATGGGAAGGTCTGCTCTGATCCAGCATCACCTGTACCTCTAACTACCTTTTTCAGACCACCCAATTCAGGGATAAGTTATGTGACCCTTCTTGGTAAGCCATATTATCCAACTTAGCCATGAATGGTAATAAAGATGATTACTGTTTGTCTTGTTTTACATTTTGTTCAGAAACCAAGTATGGAAAAGGTGATGCTATTATTTCAATCCCCTCAGTAAACCTAATAGTTGTCAACAGACCTAAATCATGGTTCAGATTTTTATTTACTGGAACTCAATTTCCTCTGCTGTAAAGTGAGATGCTTAGATGGTTCCCAAACTTGAGTGAGCTTTGGAATTACCCATGGTTGTTTTGAAAGTGCCATTTTTTTCCTTCCTTCCTTCCTTCCTTCCTTCCTTCCTTCCTTCCTTCCTTCCTTCCCTCCCTCCCTCCTTCCTTCTTTCCTTCCTTCTTTTGTTTTTTGAGATGGAGTCTCACTGTCACGCAGGCTGGAGTGCAGTGGCGCAATGTCGGCTCACTGCAACCTCCAACCTCTGCCTCTTGGGCTCAAGCTGTTCTCCTGTCTCAGCCCCCTCAGTAGTTGGGATTACTGGGGCACGCCACCATGGCTGGCTAATTTTTGTATTTTTAGTAGAGATGGGGTTTCACCATGTTAGCCAGGCTGGTCTCGAACTCCTGACCTCAAGTTATCTGCCCACCTCGGCTTCCCAACATGCTGGGATTACAGACATGAGTGACTGTGCTTGGCCTGAAAGCACTACTTCTCAATTAAAATCTCTAGCAGTGGGGCCAACAAATCCATATTATACAAATGACTCAGGTGTTTCAAATCTGAAGATTCTCTTTTAAAACCCACTGCTCTTGCTATTGAAAGTCTGGTCCACCTTCCAGTACCATAGGCACTATTTGGGAGCCTGCTGGAAGGAATTCTTGACCCTGCCCCAGAAGAACTGAATCAGGATTTGAATTTTTACAAACTTCCCAGTTTTTTTTGTATACACATTAAATATTGGGAAGCCTTTCCTCGGACTACATTATCTCAACAGTATTTCCCAAGCTGGAGCTGCTGTAATTCTATTTCCTTTTCATTGCTCTATCTCTGGCACATAGCAAGATGCTCAATAAATATTTATTGAACTAATTAATCCATTCTCTGTTCTGTTCAGTGGAATGTGACAACAGCTTAAACATTTGGTCACAATCCCCTGCATTTATCCCTTAATAAACACACAGAGGCACGCATCTATCTCTGGTTACTGATAGTTACTCAGAACAATCACAGATCTGAAGTCTGTCTCATTATATGCTCCCCACCATTTTCTGAATTCTGATAATAATTTGGTGAGAAAAATCTTCTAGGAAGTTATGTTGCTCACTTTATAATTATCTCCCTTTCTGTTCTCCTGCCAAATTCAAAGGGCTTCTCTCAGATTCATACTCCCGTGTCTCCTTGGTCTCCCTGGTATTTAACAGTATTCATTACTCTCTCTTTTTGGAAGCTTTCTTCATTTGATTTTCAGGGCATGATATTTCTTAATTCTGCTTATGATTATTTCTTCTCTTGTTTTACAGTCTCTTCTTCTCAATCTATTCTTAAGAAAAAGTAGCCATCCTTGGCCAGGAGCGGTGGCTCACACCTATAATCCCAGCACTTTGGGAGGCCCAGGTAGGTGGATCGCCTGAGGTCGGGATTTCGAGACTAGCCTGGCCAACATGGAGAAACCTCATCTCTACTAAAAATGCAAAATTAGCCGGATGTGGTGGCACATGCCTATAAGCCAGCTACTCAGGAGACTGAGGCAGGAGAATTGCTTGAACGTGGGAGGTGGAGGTTTTGGTGAGCCGAGATCATGCCATTGCGCTCCAGACATAATATCTGATATTTTGTCAAAAAGAGAGAAAAAATTAGAACAATTCAGAGCTGATAAAAATCACGGAGGCACAGTGCAACGACAGGCTAATAATTCATATGGCAAACAGTACATGAACCCGCGCTTGATAGCACAAGTATTGGCTGTCCCAAATGAAATTTTTATTATAAAATTGGCCTGCCTGAAATAAGTATGTTAAAGATGTTTCTGCCATTTTTGGAGATAATTAAACTGTTGTAGTATGTCACAAGTGTCATGAATGAAAATAGAATTTTCCTCCAAGTAAAAAAGGTAAGAAAATGCCTTAAATTTCAAAAAAAAAAAATTTCAAAAAAAAAATCTTCATTTGGATTATTAGACTTTATTTCTGAAACAATGTCAAGTCATATCATTATTCAGAATCGGTCTCAGCACATTATTAAATGTTAATCACATGAGGTAACTGGAGCTTAATGCTAATGTCTGCAGGGGCTAGTGAATTTTTAGGGCTCAAGCCAGGTGTCCTAATTAATTTCACCAAGCATTCTCAAGCTTCCTTTTGCAAATTTCTTATCAAATAGGATGTCTTTGTAATGTCAGTTTGTATACAAGAACTGACACTGTTGTTCCTTGTGTTTGAAGGAGCAGTGGGCACCACTGCTTGGCATGGGCAGGAGAATGAAATGTTTTGTAGCAACTGCTGCAGGACAAGTCGTGCCTCTTTACTGAAAGGCCAGTGTCATGTCCTGGCACTCAATCAGTGCTCATTGACTGTCTTTCCAGCTGTTTGTTCCTACTGAGTTTCATTATAGGAAATTGTGCCTACCCGTGTCCTTCTGTTTATGGCAAACTATATTGCTCCACTTCTGCACTGAATTCAGTATTCTGTGGGCCAACCCCATGTCCTATCAATAGCTCTGAGGGAGAAACCAAACTTGACTATACGTTCTACCTATGGTGAGCCTTTAGTCCAGCTAACTGTAGCATGATGGTCAAAAGAAAGTATTGACCCTTCCACGAGCCAGCTAACATTGCATAGAGCAAGGGCTCTCAGAAAGTGCTCTTGGACCAGCAGCATCGCTGTAACTTGGGAACTTGTTAGAGATGCAAATTGTTGAGCCTCACACCAGATATACTGAATCATAAACTCTGAGAGTAGGGTTTAAATCAATGATCTGTGATTTAACAAACATCCAGGTAATTCTAATGAACACTCTAGTGTGAGGACCATTAACAGAGAGAAATATTTATTGACTCGTTCTGCTGATCATTCATTTTTTCTTTTTCTTTCTTTCTTTTTTTTTTTTTTTTGAGACAGAGTCTCATTCTGTCTCCCAGACTGGAGTGCAGTAGTGCAATCTCAGCTCACTGCAACCTTCACTTTCCAGGTTCAAGCGATTCTCCTGTCCCAGCCTCCCGAGTAGCTGGAATTACAGGCACGTGCCACCATGCCCAGCTAATTTTTGTATTTTTAGTAGAGATGGGCTTTCACAATGTTGGCCAGGCTGGTGGTCTCAAACTCCTGACCTCAGGTGATCCACCTGCCTCAGCCTCCCAAAGTGTTGGGATTATAGGCATGAGTCATCGTGCCCAGTCTGGTCATTCATTAATGCACATTTTTAAATTCCTACTAAGAGTCGGGCACTGCCAGGGTCTTCAAGATGCTGGAGGCAGAAAGGGAGTAAAACAAAATCCCTCAATAGAGTTATTCTAGGGCCCACAGCTTCTACACTGATTCCAACCCTTCCTTCTGAATTAGAACTGGCAACCAAGGGTGAGAGCAATTGTAAGTATGACTGGCTAAAGACACAAATTTTTCCACTGTAACGTTTGACCCAAAAGTATTATTTTCCAAGAAGGAGAACAAAACGCTTTTCTAAATTTCAGTGGGAAAAAGTAGTGTCCAATTGCTCACATGTAAGATTACATTGCACATAGTTTTGTCAACAAAAATACATAACCCTTAAAATTTTTGTTAAGAGGACAGTCTTTTATTTTATAACAGTTTCATACTATACATGTGTGTGTGTATAGAATATATACACACATATATTCTACTTTTACATATGAGGCACAGAGAGAATTTAGAGGCCTGTTGCCTTAGGTTGTACATTGATGATAAATCAGGATCTGGAAAAGAAGCACATTAACTTAGAAGTTATTCCTAGAAGATTAGTGCTTTTTAAACAATGTGCCTATCCATCTTAACATCCAAGCCAATGGAATTACATTCATAGACAAGGAAATAGCCAGGCCCCCAAAATAAAGATATCAATGACCCAAGGAACTTGTACCAGTTTTATGAATTGAGGTTCTACTATAATGTTTTATTTGGCACTTTTTTTTCTGCTCAAAAGTTAAAACCCCACACCATCACACTGCCTTGATTTGGGAAGATGTCTACCTGCTATAGCTTGAAATTAATTTTGTCATACACAATTAAAAACTAATAAAAGTATAATCACAAATATAAAAACTCATGTACAAAGACAATATTTAAAATAGGACTTGAAGGTGTACACTAATTCTGCCACCTCTTTTCATTGCCCTGTGACTTTGGAATGAATTGTGCTGTGGTT
Source organism: Cacajao melanocephalus (assembly GCA_963573385.1). Lineage (NCBI taxonomy): Eukaryota > Metazoa > Chordata > Mammalia > Primates > Pitheciidae > Cacajao > Cacajao melanocephalus. The sequence continues at coordinate 2,275 of CAUYLG010012965.1, read as the reverse complement.
GTCTCATGTGCTGTTCACACAGCTCTCAAAATAATTACAATTGCTTTAAAAAATAACTTGTCAATCTTTCGCTCTAAGTGCTGAGACTTTGAACATTTAGATAATTACCTTGGCTCTAAGTAAATCCTTAAACTTAAAAAGGGCTCCTTACAATTTTTCCAATTTTTGTTAATCTGCACGAACGTTTCACGATTATTTCCACTTAATTTAGTTTTCAATTCATAATGAACACATTTCTGTTGCAGGTTCTGTATGTGTGATAGAATGTTCTGTATCAGGACTAACAGAAGCGAAATTTGGTGAGCACAAGAGAGTATGAACTCTCTAGAAACAATATCATTGAACCACCAGAACAAGACTACAATAGCTAGGTTCCATTTTGCAGGTGAGCAAACCAAGATTCGAAGAGTTTATTAAGTTTAGTAACTCTTCCAAGCTGAAATGTTTATTAGGTGACCAAGCTCTCAGAAACCAAATTTGTTTCATACAAATTATATGAGCTTAATAATTGCTATATTTTTCATTCTAGATTCTGTTGAGTGATAAGATTTGAAAGATCAGTAATGTAGGGAATAATATGGGTAAATGACAGTTTTTCCACCATTTATTATTGTAATGTAATCATCATGTCTCAGGCAATTACTGTGCACAACAACAGCAACAGCAATGACAAAATGGGAGACTCAAGGACAAACAAGGGCCCCATCCCTCAAGATGCTTTTAATCTAGTGCCGTATTGGCTGATGTAACCACTAGTCACCTGGGGCTACTTAAGTCTGTGTTTAAATTAATTAAGATTAAACAAAATTTTAGTTCCTCAGTCAGGCTAGTCGCATTTAAGTTGTTCAATAGTGACATGTGGCTAGGGGCTACCATGAACAGTGCAGACAGAGCATTTCCATCAGTCAGTACTCTCTGTAAGTAACTATCGGAGTAAAAATATGGCAGATGATACAATGACTTCTGATTTGACGCAACTGATGAGAGACATTTGCTCTGTTATACTGGTTGGTTTATGTTTGTTAAGTCTTCAAAGTCTGTACAGGAGCAGAGAACAGCATTGTTAAATGTACTCCGCTCAAAAGAAGATATGGATATGCACTAGAATTCAGATGCAGGCAATTAATACTGCAATTCAAATGTTCATAGTAAAATTATGGTGAAGAACAAAAGTAACACCTGCCATATATTTCAATGGGGGCGGGTACAGTCTCCTTTGTAGAAGTTTATTTCAAAAAATGGTTCATCTCGAAGTATTATAAATTAAGGACATTGCTCTAAACTAATCTTAAACAGCTATATGAGGGTTAAACAAGGAAAACATGGCCAGGAGCTATTAAATTCCAGAGTTCCTTATTTAGGAAACCAAGAGCATAAAATCAAGTTAAAACATATTGTGTCTGCCACTTTTGCTTTCAGTGCCATGCTTTCTGAAACTTTCTTTAAACCTGAACTTCTACTGCTCCTTTGTGCATAATAATCAGTTTATTTAACCAGAGGTTGATTTCTAAGGCATGTTTTGTAAGTTGCATTTTCTTTTTCTTTTCCCCAAATTAGTATGTAAAATGTTAAAAAAAAAAAATTGCTACATAAAGCAGGTAACTCTATTATAATGAGAGGTCTTTTTTTTTTTTTTTTGGTTATTTTTGCTACTGTTGAACTGCCAGGTTGGCCAAAATAAGTGAAAAACGTTAGAGCTAGGGAAAGCTTGCTAACATTAGAGATACCATGTACATCTTTCTTTCTTTAACAGGTTACTAAGTAAATACTGGGAAGAGTAGTCTTAACTCTGCATTAAAATGTGTACACATAAGCAAGATAAGGTGTCCTAAATGTGCTTGTGATTTCAGCTTATGTTGAAATGGTCCTGCCTAGAAACAAAGAGGTGCTCTCACTGTGTTTCTTTCTATTCAGCTTGCCAATTCCTCTCAGCCCTTCTCCGTTAGGTAGTTCGGGTTACTGATAGACTAGGTCAGTGTCAGTGTTTAGCAAACACATCAATTTAGATTTTAACTCTAGAAACATCAGAATAGGAGCCACAATTATTTAGCCAAGTAGGCTGTTGCTATGTTTTGTATTTCCTTCCTTCCTTCCTTCCTTCCTTCCTTCCTTCCTTTCTTTCCATCCCTCCCCTTCCTCCCTCCCTTCCATCCCTCCCTCCCTTCCTTCCTTCCCTCCCTCCCTTTCTTCCTTCCCTTGCTCCCTCCCTTCCTTCCATCCCTCCCTCCCTCCCTCCCTTCTTTCCCTCCCTTCCTACCTCCCTCCCTCCCTCCCT